>JAKOGI010002499.1:0-104618 GCA_029747015.1 Carnegiea gigantea
GTTCATATGATTACATGTAATGTCATGACCTTCATTTACTATAAGTCACTAATATATTGAAAACAGTTAATTATAAATTTGTAGATGGTAGTTTGATCTGAAATATGGACCCTAACACCCCCATCATTTATGAGCTTACTCGATGGTGACGATTCACTCCAAGCTGTGGGGAACAATGCTACCCCAATCCCCGTACACAATTCCTATGCGTCATACCCCCCATATGTACCACAAAACTACCATCCTTATCTGCATTATTCATATTATCCACCCCACCTTAGCTCGAGGATTCCAGGTGGCTCAAGTCAGAATCCTCGACCATATCCTCCACCATGTTACACATCAATATATAACGAACCTTTCAATGTGCACGGGAGTGAATACCCGTACCGCTCTCCTTACCATCCACCGCCACCTCTTCATCGAACTTACCTTTCTGCGGGGAGCAACTCCACCCCCTCATCCACACCAACGGGGTCAATGGTCTGGTTGGGCCAGTCTGAGACAAACATTGAGGCAAGTACTGATGAGGGGGAGGGAGAGGAAGTAATGGGAGGAACTATTGGTGGTGCGAAAAAGTGGACCGTTGACGAAGATCAACGGCTTATTCGGTCATGGATAAATGTAGGCACGGATCCTATTGTCGGGCCCGACCAAAAGAAGGCTAGCTTCTAGAATAGGGTGGCCTCAACTTTAATGAGTACCGTCCACAAGGGGTATCAGCACGAACTTCAAAGACATGCAATAGCCGATGACTTCGATGCGCTCCAATAGTGAATAAATGGACAGGTATTATGCTGGAAGTGGAACGTAGTAATCACAGTGGGTGGAATGATGTGAAGATTCTGGAAGAGGCCCACAGATTGTATACTGAGCGTACAACGAAAAAGTTTGAGTTGGATCATTGGTATGGGATGCTCAAAGACCAGCCAAAGTGGAGGGCAATATGTGACCCACTTAAGTCAGGATCAGGATCATCAAAAAGGTTCAAACCTGACAATGAAGAGGCTGGAGATGAAGGTGTCGGTGGGAGTGAAAGACCTGAAGGCCGGAAAGCCACAAAGAGAAAGATGAAACAAAAGGCGAACAACACCGTAGTTGATCTAGTAACAACTGAGCTGAAGGACATAAAGAGTGCCAATGCTAATATGAATGAAATGTTCAAGGAATTCATCATAACAACAAAACAAGAAAAAGCCCAAAAGATTGTGATGAGGGAAGCAAAATTGAGGAGAGAGGAGGAGAGAATAATGATGATGGACACCTCCACAATGACTCCTGAACAAGCAGCGTACTACGAGCAAATGAAAGCGGAAATAATGCAAAGGAGATTTGGAAGCTCATGATCACATCAGTAATATGTCTCCCCTCCCCCTAATGTTCTAGATGAGGAGAACTATGTATGTCATTGTACGTTGTAACAGCCTATTATATTGCTTTTTTCCATGTATTGTATTATACATGAGTTTCATATAATCATGTTATAATATGAAGTTATGCAAAACGGGTGTGCTTATTATTGTTTAATAAAATGGTTACTCTTCTGTACATTAACGTATAATCATCATTATGTTGCGCAGGCAGATCCTAATGGATCATTTTAATGTCGACACACTGCCTATTGAGGAGGAATCATCGCCCTCCTCATCATCGTCTTCTTCATCAGATGACGATGTCCTGATCCCCGTTATGTCAGCGTACCTTCAATATCAACAACAAATGCAAGAACAAATGATGTTCCTTATACAACTTAGGCAAGCAACGACAGAGATGACACCATCGGTATCTACGCCTCAAATGAAAAAGAGATGTATTAAGAGAGATAGAGAACCTGTCCACAATCGCTTATACCCAGACTAATTCACCGAAGATTCAGTGTACAATGAACACCATTTTCGGCGTAGATTCTGAATGCAGAGGCACTTATTTCTCCGCATTGTCGAAGCACTCGGCAATCAGTCAGAGTACTTTTAGGTTAGGCATGATGGGGCCGGAAGGCGTGAGTTGTCGCCATTAATTAAATGTACCGCAACCATGCGAATGCTTGCCTATGGTGTAGCAGCTGATTGTGTTGATGAGTACGGGAAGATTGGTGCAAGCACCGCAATTAGATGCCTGAAAAAGTTCGCCTCATGCGTCGTTGAGGTATTCGGGGAGCAGTACTTGAGAAAACCAAATCAAGCTGATGTTGATCGCTTACTGCAAGTTACTGAAGCCCATGACTTTCCCGGTATGTTGGGAAGCATAGACTGCATGCACTATGAGTGGAAGAATTGTCCAATGGCTTGGAGGACATCATTTCCGAAGCAAGTTTAAAAGGTGCCAACAATCATCCTTGAAGCCGTTGCATCATATGACCTTTGGATATGGCATGCGTTCTTCGGGATCCCTGGAAGTCTGAATAACATCAACATCCTTGATTGCTCACCTGTTTTTCAAGAGATGTACGAGGATCGGGCTCCTAAATGTGAGTATATCGTCAATGAGCACCATTACAACATAGGATACTATCTTTCAGATGAAATTTATCCACAATGGGCGACATTTGTCAAAACGATCCCACTTCGCCAAGGGTCGAAGAAAAAACTATTGGCAGAACGTCAAGAATCAGTAAGGAAGGACGTTGAGCAAGCCTGCGGTGTGTTACAAGCTCGATTTGCCATTGTGCATGGCCCCGCTCGTCTGATGGATCAAACAGAAATTGGTATTATTATGAGAGCATGTCTGATACTCCATAATATGATTGTGGAGGACGAGCGAGATAACTACGAGCTCACATTTAACTACGACGTTGTCGAGGAAACTGTCTCAGAGCTCATTGTTAACCACGACCAACATCCATGCTGTGAGACGTACTTTCAACGATCATGCCAAGTTCGTAATTCCAAAACGCATTTAGCTCTCCAGGCAGACTTGATTGAGGAAATATGGAAGCGAAATTCGGGTCGGCGGTAGAGAGGATAGTCCATTGATCTTCATATTATAATTTTTTAAAAATTGTTCAACTATTGTAATTTTTATCCCGTTCCATGTCCACCAATGCATCTTATGTTTTATTTACTATCCGATTCTTGTGATTTCTAATTTGAAACATATGCGATTTTTTTTTAAAAATTCAATCTCTTGGGGGTTTTTTTGATTAGTTGTGTATGATAATTATTACGTGCACATTATTTTTTCCGAACGAAAATCACACCTAGCTAACCAACCACCCAAAAAAAAAAAAATTAAGTAAAGTAATTTTTTCCCAATGACAATTAGTTGTCTTCATTCATCATCATATTGTAATTTCTTTCATTCACCTACTCTAATTTTTATTTCATTTTTTGTCAACCAACGTTTATTTTTGAATTTATTTATCAAACTCTTGTAATTACTATATTTAGGTATGTGTTAATTTTTTAATTGAAACTCTTGCACTGTTCAAAAAATACAAATATGACCTCCAATTAGTTGTATTACCAAATTATTATATCCAAATTATTTTTCCTATAAATAATTAAACCAAATAACCAACCAAATAAAATAAAAATCAAATAATTAAATTTAATTAGGTGTGGGTCGGTAAGTATTATTTTATTTGGTGAGTAAAAGTAGTGAGCTTTTTATTAGAGAGAGTGAGAATTATGAGATAAAAAGTTAAAGAGAGAACTGATATGATAGTGGTAGGGTCCAGCTAGTGAGTCAAAAATTGGCTCACCGTTGTTTTTGCGATAGATCGTTTCAACGGCTAAAAAACCAGTAAAGTATAAACCGTCAGCAGAAGTAGGAAAACCCCGACGCGCTTCTTGGAACGGCCAGTTAGAACTTCAGAACGATCCTTCGAAAAACCGAAAATGGCTCCAAAGAAGCAGCAGCAGAAGAAACAGCAGCAGTCGCAAAAGCCGCAATCATCGGGAGGCCCCAAGCTTCAGATATCGGCGGAGAATGAGCAGAGGCTGCGCCGCTTACTGCTCAACAAAGGCCCCACCGCCTCCTCCGCCGCTGCTCCCTCCGATGAATCAGCTTCTCTTTCCAAAGCTCAGAAGGCCAAGAAGCTTAAATCCGTCTACGAGAAGCTCTCTTGCGAAGGCTTCTCCGATGATCAGATTGAACGTGCTCTCAATGCCCTTAAGGTATTTTCCTCCCTAATTTGTCGAACAAAATGCTTGGTTTTAATATCGGTTGATCAATTTGATTGGAACTGCGGTTTTGATTTTTGTTTAATCGTGGTGGGTTGGTTGGTGCTGTTGTTGTCGTTTGATTTAAATTTGAAATTTTGCAAATCGGGATGAAGGATGAGGCAATAAGTGATGTTACATGGTGCTTGTGCTTCCGTATTTGATATGTTTGAGGTTTTTTGGTTTAGAGCGATTATATTAATTTTGCCTCGTACACTTTGAAAATGTTGTGTTTTAGTGTGTGGTTGAGTGATGAATGTAGTGCCTGAATGATTGGCATGATTATTTATTGTGAAAAATTTGATTTGGATAGCTTCTGCAGGTAGCAATACACTGTTTTACTTCAGTTTCATATTGTCTTGCATGATGAAAGAGTGGCATTTTTATGCCAACCCCCCCTTTAAGCTGTTATAAACTAAGTAAAATGTGGTTGCGGTTGCAGTGTCTTAGAATCACTGTAATGTGGCAATCGCATTGCTTATTGTGGTTGTGGGATGAAAACGTTTCCAATGCAGCTGTTCCGTTGTGGGATGACCACATTTTGAATCCTATTTTCAATGATAAGACTAGTTCTTTCTTTCTAAATGAGTTGTAGCTGCTTGAACTAGGAGTTAGGAGCTGCTTAAACCTGTTGTCTCAAGAGGGAAGTACTAGAGTAGCCTTGCATGGGATTGACTTCAGTTCATTTAGTTTGGCTTGTTGTTTTCATTTTACGTTTCACCTTTATTTGTGCTTTCCCCTTTTCCACAAGTATAGAGCAACTGCAGTTCTGCCAGCTGAAAAAAAAAAAGAGGGAAAAGAGAATCAAAGGAGAAGGAAGACAGAAAAATGGAATATGTCTGATTGTTTTGTTACTTTGTCTGCCTTTGATTTTGTAGGCTAAGCGATAACTCTGAGTTTGATTTTCATTGTCATTTTAATTTGTCTCGTTCATTGCGATCTTATGTGCAGGATACTGCAACTTTTGAAGCTGCTCTTGACTGGCTGTGTTTGAATCTGTCACGAGCTGAACTACCTATGAAGTTTCGGGATGGGTCATCTCTGCATGAAGGTGCAATTGTGAATATGATTCATGCTAATAGAACATGTGAAATTTAATTTTATGGACGTCCAGTTTGATGATTATGGGTCTGTTCTTTTCGTTGGAAAATAGGGGTTGGTAAATGATTGAAATTGGTTGAGATTGGTAGAAATGGGTTGAAGTTGATATTTTTTTGTTGAAATGGGTAAAAGTGGGTTGAAGTGGATTGAAGTGGGTTGAAGTGGATTGAAGTTGGAAGAAGTTGATATTTTTTTCTTGGTATGATGGGCAGAAGTTGACCGATGTAAAAAAGTGGGAATAATTTGTTTTGTTTGCTTTTTGGCAGAATATTTCTCAGAATTTAAAAGTAACTAAATTTTGGTCAATTTGTAGATTGCATTTGTTTTAATAATTTAGTAAGTGTTATTTTAAATGCTAATATATTAACAACTTTTAAATTATTTATGACTTTCTCAATCAAAAAAAATTATTTATGACATTTTTTAATATATATATGGAGGGAATTTTTGTACGTATAATTTGTACATAATAATTTACAAATTACTACTTCAATACACCAACACAAAGAAATTACTGCAGGGTATGTTTTGATTGAAAACATAATTAATTTTCATTTGATAGTTTACAAATTGTGAAAATTTTGAAGGAGATGAGCTGAAGTTGGTTGAAGTAAGTTGAAGTGGGTTGAAAATTGGTTAAAGTTGGTTGAAGTTAGGATTTTTTTGTTAGAGTTGATAGAAGTGGGTTGAACTGAGTTGAAATAGGTTGAAGTTAGTTGATGTTGGCAAAATGGAATTTACCAACGAAAAGAACAGGTGTATTTCGTCTTCTAACATGTCAGCTTTCTGCTTTCTAATATTTTAGGAGGATCTGTTAGTGTCTTATCCACTGCACAAGAAAATTGGACTCCCCAAGTTGATAAATCAGCGAGGCTCGAGGAGGAAGCACATAATTTTTCTGTCATAACTAGAGGGGGGCATGATGATGATTCTGTGGTTTTGGGTGAGCCGTCTCAAGCGGATTGGATTCGTCAATACATGGAGAAAGAGGAGGAGGTATTAATGGAAACCACAATTTTCTTTCTGATAGAATATTTTAAATGCTGGAAACTGTAGAATAATTCTCAACTATCACAGTTATTAATTTAGTTCATGTGAATGTCTTCTATGTTGGAGTAATTTCCATAGAATTGGAAATTTATAAGAGTCATGAATTGATTATTATTATTATTATTAATTGGCATTAATTAAATGCTCCAAAGGATGCTAATGCAAATAGTGGCTTTTGGCAAAAGGCATCTAATAAATAATATTTTTTGCTATTAAATATAAATAGTAATTAATATTATTTGCTATTGAAGAGATGTAATTAGTTAATTAACTAACTAATTTCATTAGTATCTCTTCAATTATTACCATTGAGATTAAAATCAATGGATGAGATTTCATCTCATGAAAAGGTGCATGTCTCTTGAAACCATACCATAGTCTCTATAAATAGAGGATGAGTGGTGTGATTTGATTTATCCAAAAATTGTTCCTAGCAACCTTCCCTTAGAATTTCTGTTACGTCCTAAGGCTCCTAAGGCCTGTCTACGTGTGTGCAATACGCAGATAGAGAGACTTCTTTGTATCCCAAAGATCTAATCACTAAACCCTGTTGCACAATTAGGGGCGATTAGAGTCTTTAGGAAAAGAGTACACCACTGCCAAGATCTCGAAGTGATTCTAGACCGATTCCTTTCTTAATTTATCCAACATTCTATAAGTTGTATGCTATCCTGGATATTTATAGCTTGTTATGACGTGCTTTCCTTTTATTTCAGATGAGTTTTTCTGGGTAATCAATACAAAAATTTTTAACATCTGGAATTGTTTGAAATTGGTTTACATTTCCTCCTACGTAGAAACTAAGATATGTGTGGTTTGGGTTTCGGTCCATTTAACATAGAAGAATTGATGGCTTTCAATTCAAAAATTTTTAACCCTAGTTTCATTATGTGGTGAAGTTTCTTTCCGAGTCTTTTATCTTATCTTTATTATGGTTTAGTTTTTGTTTCCTGTTAGCTGACTATTTTTTTTGAGGTGGGTTTTTCTGGGGTGGTGTGGGTTGGGTTGGGGTTGGAGGCCAGTTTTGGTGCCTATTTGACTATTCCTCAAAGCTTGAGTCGTTTTTCGGTCAGTCATTTCGAGGAATTCAGCTGCTGTTTTTTCTTAGGTGTTTATTGATTGTGGTTTGTTGTTCTATGTAGCTTTTGCTTGGCAATGAGAATTCACTTTTTTCATTCTTTTCCTGTAAATCACTTCTATCGTTTTACGATAGGGGAAAGCAAATGCTCTGAATGTTGGCTCTTTACATTTGTAATTTTATAATTTTGATGTACTTGGTTCTACTATTCAGTTGGTGGCTTCTGTGGATCCCTTGGAGCCTAGCCCTATCTGGCATAATGTTATCAGAAGTAAATATGTTGTTAAGTGCTTTTTTGATTAAAAATATCCTTTCATACAAGGGCATTTCTTGAATAATATTATGATGAGAGTTTGAAGGCATTCCCGTTTTCTCTTTTTGTTTTTGTTTGGGTAATTGCCCCTTTTCTGCATGGTTGACATCTCATTGGTGTCTTTTTGATACAATTTTTGATTACTAATCCCCAAATAAAAGAAATTAATTTCGTTCTACTCCTTTTTTCTCCTTTCCCATAAGGGCCTCGGTATTCTGAATATGTTGTTGAGTGCATTGTTGACTAAAATTGTCCTTACCTAAAAGAAGAATATTATGGCTGGAGGCCTGATCATATGAAGAAGCTGCAATCAGTTAAAACTTATTTTTGGGAGTAGTTCTTTGAATTGGAGTATCCTGGATCTTAGGTAAAAGTACTAGTCTTGTAACAAATGTGATGTGCAGTACAAATGTATAATGATCAGAAAACGAAAATAAATTTCGTTTGTAATAAATAAGAGATGAATGCTGAAGTGTCTTCCTTTTTGCTAGAAGTAATGCTAAGATAGTTTTCGAATAGTATACCTTACTCCTTGCAGTATGGTACTTCAATAAAAAAGGAAAAAAAAGCACAAACCCCACAAAAAATGCTCAATAATTTAAAATAAATTTCATGCCTTTTGTTTCCCATTTTTACGTTCCAATTCTCGCTCTTTTTCTTTCTCTCTCATCTCCTCATTCTCTCTTCTCTCATCTTCTCTAGATCTGTTTTTTTTCGAATTTTCAAACGATTAGCGATTTGCTTAATTTATTAATCTCCACACAATTTTGTTGTTATTCATTGCATTCATCATTGCTTTTGCTATCTATAACCCCAAATCCGATCTATTTTTCGTTGTATAAAGACTTGATGATTTTGCGATTTACATCAATACCCTAATTGTTATCAATGCTAAAGAATTTCTGTTCGATTTGGGGAGTAGGTTCTTTCTCATCAAAAGAATTAAAAACATATGATTTTCTAGATTTTTTTAATGTTAGATATGTTGTTGATGATTTGCTGCTTATGATCTGTAGTTCATGAGCTAATGTTGATGTTTAATTTGGTACTAATTGGTTTTTTCTTGTCAATGTGCAATTTGGTGCTGTTTGTATTGAAGTTAGATGTGTGTTTTTATTGATATATTCATCTTCAATCTTTTGAAAATCTGCAATTTTGGATGAATATGAGTTATCTTGATGTATTCAAACTATTTAATATCTTCTTTATCATTTTCTTTGATGAATATATCTTGTATACAAATGAATATGTAATTTTTTTCTAGATTCTTTTTATGTTTGATTCACTTTGTAATTTTAAAATATCTTGGTTTCTTTTATTTTGAGTGTAACTATTTTAATTGAGCACATTTTTTTTTTGATGAATATATAAATTTTAATGATGAATATACCAATTATTCATCTTCAATCTTTTGAAAATCTGCAATTTTGGATGAATATGAGTTATCTTGATGTATTCAAACTATTTAATATCTTCTTTATCATTTTCTTTGATGAATATATCTTGTATACAAATGAATATGTAATTTTTTTCTAGATTCTTTTTATGTTTGATTCACTTTGTAATTTTAAAATATCTTGGTTTCTTTTATTTTGAGTGTAACTATTTTAATTGAACACATTCTTTTTTTTGATGAATATATAAATTTTAATGATGAATATACCGATTATTCCTGATGAATGTGTACTAGTTCTTGAAAAATTTATATTATATTAAGAGAAATATATTTAACTGCTAGGGTTTTTTTGATGAATTTACTAATCTTACTAATAAATATTTGTTTGTTTTGATGCATTTGAATAATTGCATAGTGAATGCACATTTTTTATGAATATATGAATTTTAGTGTTGAATATCCCGTTATCATTGGTAAATATTTCTTGATGAATTTGTCTTATATTAAGAGAAATATGTTTAATTCCCATGAATGTTTTTATGAATTTACTAATTTTACTGATGAATATTTGTTTGCTTTGAGGCATCTGGACAATTTAATATTAAATGTGCATTTTTCTTGGGAATAGTTTAGGTGATGAATATGCTAGTGACTCTTGATGAATATTTACTAATTGTTAATGAATTTATGCAGGGAACTGAGCAAGAAAAAAAATCACTCCTAGTTCTTGAAAAAAGATGATGAATATTTGCAAAAACATGATGAATATTGAGAAGTATAGATATTTTTGGAAATTCATCAGTGTTGTTGTAAAATTCATCAATTTATACCAAATTCATCAGTAAAACATTTGATGGACTCGATTATTTTATCTATGTACTTTTTAACATGAATAAATAAATAATTGCATTGCTCAATTTTTTTAATAAAATTGAAAAATTTTTTGTTTGAGTTTTTAAAAAAATGAATAAATTTTTTGTTTGAGCTAACATAGTCATCACACTTATTAAATTCATTAGTATTCATTGATAATTCGGAGCTAAGTGTAGACAAAAAGGTCTAATTAAGCAACTAAATTTTAATTAATTGTGTTATCAGAAAAGTATATAGAAGATACAAAAATTCACTAAGTGTCCTACAAAGTTCATCTGTATATAATTCCAATTTCCAAGCAAAGTGCAAATAAAAAGGTACCATTATGCAATTAAACTTTAATTGATTGTGTTGTCATAAAAAAAGTATATATAAGCACAAAAATTCATCAATACTGTTGTAAAAATCATCAAGTGTCTCACAAAATTTGTCAATTTGAAAAAATTTATTAGTGAGTTGCAAAACATTCTTCAGTAGATGAATTATGCGCTGGACGTGTGTGTGAGCACCCCGCTGGAGTACCTACTTGAGGGACTACCATATAATTTTCTGATAGCTTTCTGGTAGATCAGAATTTTGAGTTGATTGCTTATTGTATTCTGAATGCTTAAGCAATATTGGAAGGGGAACGAGTGGGTGGCCCCTTGTGTAGTATGCTGACCATGTTTGGCTGATTTGTCCGGATATTATCTGGTACTTATCTGTTGACACTTTATTTCTCCTTTTCTGTTTCTTCTTGCTGGAGGACATCCTGCTGTGCCTATAACTCCTTTGTGTCATTTATTGAGA
The DNA here is from genome assembly GCA_029747015.1 of Carnegiea gigantea. NCBI lineage: Eukaryota > Viridiplantae > Streptophyta > Magnoliopsida > Caryophyllales > Cactaceae > Carnegiea > Carnegiea gigantea. Next base: position 10,761 of record JAKOGI010002499.1, read on the forward strand.
AGTTGAAACAGAAAGTTTGGTTCAATAATTTTGCTAGCTTAGCTTTTAAACTTTTCCGAACTTTTAAACCATTTGTTTGGCCTGTGGATGAGATACTCTATGAGGAATGATTGTACCTTCTGAGCAGAGCTCCTAATTATCACTTCCTCAAGGGGTTGGGTTCCTCTTTCTCACCTCACCTTTAGGAAGTGCTTTAAGAGCTTTCCTGGGACTTCTTGTAAGATTGAAGCATTGTTCTGTATCATTGGTCTTGTTAGCAGGTTGCTGCTTCTCAGTTTTTTTTAATAATTTTTTTATGTGAACTTTTTTCATGCTAGAGAGAATTTTTCTTGTGAAGTAAATTGCTGATTGAGGATGTGCTTGTTTATTTTCATTGAAGATTTCTCTGCCTTCGCAGATGGAACCTGAAACCTGGGAAGACACATTGTTGGTTGAAGATTCATGCAATAAGGTACCCCCCCTTTTTTTTTTTGAGAATTTGTATCAAGGAAATGTGGACAGAATTGGACCTTTTTTTTTTTTGGATATCCTATCATTTATATGAGTTTCAGGGCTTGTGGATTTTACATGGGTGACATCCCGTTGGTGTCATAATCATTTTATTACATTTCTTGATTACTCATCCGGAATAAAAAGATATTCGGCGTTGTTTAATGCACCGGGGAATAGTCAGCTTTGCTCTTTGTTCATTTATCTGGTTGCAATTTGTTTCATTGGAGTTTTTCTCTAGTTGAAGATGAGCAATAGTGACTGAATGTTGCTTTCAGTGACGATGATGAGCTAATGGCAACAGTATCCTTTTCCCAGTCTGCACAGGTTGTTGAACCAAGGTCATATGAGTCAATTGTTAAGGATTACGGTGCTGCACGTCTCGAGGCTATAACTGCGAAAGAGAAAGGGGACAAAAAAAGCCAGGAAGCCGCAAGCAATAAAATCCGCAGACTCAAACAGGAGATGTCTGCTTTAGGTTGGAATTTGGAGTTCTACTCTTTGGTGTTATTGTGAGAGATTTGAATATGCAAACAAATGTCTTTAAAAAATATATGAAATCATCTATAGGATGCTTATATTTTTGGAGCAGGGATATCTGATCAAGTGCTTATGTCTGAGATTGATAAGATGGAGATACCTGGCTCTACACAAGACAAATGCAATTCTACGTCTGATTTAAGAATTGGCGGTGATGAGGTAGAAGATTGCTTCAGGGACAATGTAGGAGTGAATTCGACGAGCATTACTGTCAAAGAAAAGGAAGCTTCAGATGAGGAACCGGACAACACAGAGCTTGGTAGCTTTTTTGCGGAAGATGACCCATCTAATGAAGTTCTACCCCCTGAAGTCCTTAAGATACAAAACAAAGGAAAGGCAAGAAGGGTACCAACTGGCAAAGATTTGGAAAAATTGGAGGGCATTTGGAAAAAGGTACTTCTTCCAGCTTGCGCTATGTCAAACTTTGACAACCCACCTGGATACATCCACTTGAAGAGTAAACTGTGTGTGATTGCTCCCAATGAGACCAAAATGAGCTGTTTGTATTGTTTCTATCACAATTTAATGTATTATTGGATTATTGGTCTGTTCTCCTTGATGGATGCTTAAAATAAGTTAAGAGTCCTGAGTTTGATACCTTGACTCTTCCTTCTACCATGTCTTTGTCAATTTCTATATTCCTAATTGTGCAATGGTTGGTACAAAAGGTTTACCTTTAGCTACATGCCTGATCAACTTTCTTCTTTTTTTTCCCCCGGCTGCCGCTCCTTTTTAGTTGAAAAAGTAGTGTGCTTGATCCTTTTGGTGTGTGCCACTTCTTGGTGTGTTCTTTTCAGCGTTATGTCCCCCCCTTCCCACCTTTCTTGGTGTTTGGGTGACTAATGAGAAAGTATATTAATAGGAAACAAGGTGTGCAACCTGTTCACAAATGTGGTCAATAGCAAAAATCATTTTGTCCTTAAGCTCTCATGCATAGCATTATTTTGGCAATGCTAGTGGGAACGGTAAACAAAGATGTGAAATAAATCGAAAGACTCCATAATGTGCTCTATAATCAAGTGAACCTTTGCCCTTCAGACAAAAGCTTCGATTCCCAACCTCTTGGTCTCTTATGGAATGGAAACCTCTCCGCATTTGGCTTCCAAACAGCTTTGCACATGTATGATATGCCTTACTAAGGTAAGCAGATGGCAGATACTCGACACCATAGGCAAAAAAATGCGCTAGGTGATGGTTAAGGTTGCCATTTCTTTGGCTGCACGAGGTTCCAATGCTTTGAAGCATCCTCTTGAATGATTGCTATCATTCAAGACTAAAGCTTTGGAATACTCAGCATCACATAACTATTATGGGCAAACATCCCTTGTTTGTAGGTTGCCATCTAGTCATGAAAAGTCTTCGAATGCAAACCTTTCCGCATTTGGCTTCCAAACAGCTTTGCACATGTATGATATGCCTTACTAAGGTAAGCAGATGGCAGATACTCAACACCATAGGCAAAAAAATGCGCTAGGTGATGGTTAAGGTTGCCATTTCTTTGGCTGCACGAGGTTCCAACGCTTTGAAGCATCCTCTTGAATGATTGCTATCATTCAAGACTAAAGCTTTGGAATACTCAGCATCACGTAACTATTATGGGCAAACATCGCTTGTTTGTAGGTTGCCATCTAGTCATGAAAAGTCTTCGAAATTGGACAGCAGGTATTTTCTACTCCATACTTATTTCATTTATTCCCAAGTTTCTGGTGTTTTTTTACTCATGATGCAACTTTTCTTCCTGAATCATCCACCAACTTTTGGCATGTGAAGTGAGTTTTGCCTTAACAAATTGGAGCTTTCTTTCTTTATCTCATACCATTCAATGTACCTGTTTGAAGAGGCTAACCAGTCAACAAGGGTAGGCGGATTATTCTTTCAGCAATGCGACACTCTTCAAATCGGCCCTTTTTGTTATGTCATTGGAGTGTTAAGCAGTTCCTTGATTGAGATTGTGTGGATATCTTCAAAAATTGTTTCCCTTGTCTGTTGCACTTCATGTCATGATTCTCCGCTTTTGCTGTTGAATTTTCTCCATCTTCTTCTCTGTTTTAAGTTTTAACATGGGTTTGGCTGCCCGGCTGCCCCCCCAGGGGGGTTTCTCTTGGCAGCCACTAGAACTGCTCTTTTATAGGATATATACAATCACCCAGCTTGAGCAGAAGTTAATCCTGCTCTGAATTAGTCAAATGTGCCCTGCAAGTTCTCCAGCACTCGTGAAAGGCTCTGATACCGTACTCATGCATTTTATCAGAAATATGAAATAACAAGCAACAAACATAGATGGCCTAGAAAATCTATCTAGGATTTGTGATCTGTCCGCTGACTTAGCAACCATGAATCCATAGGCCAAAGAAAAGCGATGAACTTGCTAGGGGTAGTTCGATTTATTCTGTGTTTTGGAAATACCATCTAACTGCCAAGTCCATTTGGAAGTCTAAAGCTCCTACAAATGTCTGTTTCTTTGCTTGGCCCGCCACCGTAGGCAAGATTCCCACTGAAGACATGCTTAAAAGAACAAATTTTAGGGGTCCAAGTAGATGCTCCATGTGTTTGGAAGAGGAAGAAACTGTGGATCATCTCTTTGTACATTGTCGGTGGGTTTCTTTGCTTTGGGATTTATCTCTCTCTCTGATGGGGGTTGGTTGGGTTCAACCTTCTAATGTGAGAGATCTGGTAGTGGCTTGGAGCAGAAGGATAAAGAAGTGTTGGGTCCTTGGAGTTTGGAATATGATTCCTTGGACTGTTTGGTGGGCTACTTGGAAGGAGAGAAATCGACATATTTTTGAGGACAAGGAATCACCATCAAACAGGCTGCAACTAAACCTCCAACAATTTCATTTTTAGGTTTCTTTCCTTTTGCATCACCCATGTTGAAAAGGAGCCCCCCCCCCCCAAATCCCCCAAAAAAATAAAAAGAGAAAAACACCTTGTGTTGGCAGCATCTTGAATGTTTTTATCAAGAAAATCCAGAAGGCAAATTTAAGTTCTTGGCAAGACTGAGCTTTTCCCTCAAAGATTAGCCGCTTTCTTTTCTTCTGTGTGCTATTTCAAATTGCTAAGGGGATCAGCTTCGTAAGTCTAAAAATCCAAGCCTTTTTGAACATTCTTTTCTAAGCCACCAAGGCACCAACACATCTTTGACTCTCCTTTGCTTAACCTAACTGATGACCAACAAGGATAAACTTATCCATGGAATGTGATTGTGTAATTTAGTTTAATGGTCTGAGAAGAAATTTGAAATTCATATTATTTGACATGTAAATATGCCTTTTCGGTTCCTCTTTTGTGGAAGAAATGTGTGCTAACTCTAGGACCCCATGTGAATCTTGTTTGATGAGTAATAAAAGAGTTATATAAATGAGACACCAAGGGACTGAAATCCATTTACAAAAGGGGGCAAGCACAAAAATCATCATGCCCTCAACCTCTCATGCATAATTCTATCTACAAAATCTAAAAGAGACACCTTAGAAGCACCATCAAGCACTTAGCTCCAACTATACAACAATCTCAAAAAATAGTGTTTGAAATCCTGAAGGGAAGAAACTTTGCCTTCAAAAATCCATCCGTTCCTTTGTTTCCAAGTACAGCACCAAATAGTCAAAGGAATGAACTTCCAACTCCCATGAACCCAACTCTTTTTCCAATTTCCTTCTCCATGCTATCAAAACATCTTTAACATTAGAAGGTTGAACCCAACTAACCCCCATCAAGGAAAGAACCAAAAACTAAACAGAAGAGACCCATTGACAATTAACAAAGAGGTGGTCAACTGATTCTTCCTCCTCGAGGCCCATTGCGCATCTACTAGCTAAATTGAAATTTCTTATTTTAAGCATGATCTCCTTGGGAACCTTGCCCTTAGAAGCCACCAAGCAAGGAAACAACCTTTCGTAGGAGCTTTAAACTTTTAAATTGCCTTTGCCGGGAAATTAGGGCAACTAGACCCATGCAACCTATTACAATGACTCTTAATAGAGAAGGTCCCATTAGGCATAATGGATGAGAGTTTAAGGAGCTAATGTCTTTGTAGTGCCCTTTTGTACACGGGTGACATCCCCTTGGTGTCCTTTTAATATACTTCTTTGATTACTTATCCAAAAAAAAAAAAAAAAAAAAAAATAGAGAAGGTCCCATTAGGATCAAGAGACCACATAATCTTATCATTACCTTCAGATTGAAATCCACATCGAAATCTTTTAACAAGCTGAGAATGCTTTCCTCTTCCCAATCATTCATGCTTCTTGTGAAGGTAATGTCCCAATGATACTGACCCCCATTCCAAGATAAGACCTCTTGCACCGTGCCATTTCTCAAACGAGCTATCCTGAAAAGATTTGAAAATTGAACTTTAAGAGATTGTTCCCCGCACCACTTATCATGCCAAAACAACAACCTAGACCCATTTCTCTCCTCAAAATAAGCAAGAGACCTAAAACAGTCCAAACTTGCATGGATGGATAAACGGATTTCTAATGACTCTGTGTGCATCAGGGTCCTTCTTACCCCCCAACCAGCACTATATGTTCCATGCTTGGATACAATCACTTTTTCCAGAAAGTATACCTTCTTCTTTAGCATACCTCCAAAGCCACTTGGTCTTAAGCGCTTCATTCATCGCTCGAAGTGGCCTAATACCTAGCCCACTTCTTGTTAGTATTGACACTAACAGGTCAAAGTTAGTGGTTCAACGAGTCATATGATAGTGACATATAGTAACTTGGTTTCTGTCCTTTCTGTACTCTCTTTCTCATTTCTTTTTCCTCCTTTTTGTTCTGTTTTGTTTTGTTTTGTTTTGTTTTTGATGAAACTGGTGCTTTGTAGGGAGGCTGTCTTTCTATATTGAGAATATTAATACCTGAACTTTTTAGTTTCCATTCAATATTTCCCGCCTTTTTGCTTCAGTTACAATAACAAGAAAACGCAATTTGGTTACCGCTTCACAAGTTTGGCTAGATCTGGATGTAGGCAGCCATACTCTGCAAGCAATGGGTCTGGGGAAAGAAGCTTGGAGATATCCACTTTTTTCCTTTAGTTAATTTTGATTTATGCTAGTGTATGTATTTCTCATGGCTGTATGTGTCTCAATTACAGGGTGATCCACAAAAGATTCCCAAAGCCGTCCTTCACCAACTGTGCCAAAGATCAGGGTGGGATCCTCCGAAATTCGACAAAGTGGGTAAGAGAGGAAGCGGCTTCAATTACACGGTCAGTGTGCTGCGTAAATCAACAGGGAGGGGTAAGACCAGAAAGGCAGGTGGTCTGATCATGCTGCGACTCCCTAATGAGGATGAAGCTTTTGATTCTGCTGAGGTACCAAGTATACTGTACAGTCTGTACTGGTCTAGTCTATCACTGCACTTTTACAGCTAGCATTGTGTTACATGTTTCATAATGAAGAAGCCTTGCTGAAAAGTGCTCTTTTTAAATTTTACTTTTAGAGACTTTTTATGATGATTGATATTTTCACACCTGCTTGGTTATGTTCATTCCCTTAAACAGAAGTGTCTTTGGATTTTGGGCAAAATGGAATATAGTGGACTTGCGTATTGCTGCTGGAATTAGAATTATACTTGGTCTTAACGTCCCATATGTCATTTCTAGAATTGTACTTCCTTGTTTATCTCAATTGTTTGCTATTCGATTGTGATCAATGGTGAAGGTACTGATCTTTTCTGTGTTCGAGACGGTTGTATCAAGGGGACCCATTTTCCCGCCTCGTTATTCACGTGGCTTGTGGAGACCCTTAGTAAATTAGTGAACAAAGCTGTGGATGTTGGATGTTTTCAAGTTGGCAACTCTCGTTCTGGCGGCAATTGCTTCCCATCTTCTTGTCATATATCACCCTCATTTTCTATAGACTTTGTGCAACAAATTAAGGTCTCAAGACCAAATGGCTTCGGAGGTGTGCTACTAAAGAGGACGCTTTGTGATAGTTTTAGCAAATTACTGGTAAATATGCGCTTGGGGTGGGATGTTGGATATCAATACTTATAGGTTTGGACCTTTTCAGGTCTTTCGTTAATTTGAGGTGAAAAATTGGTCTAGGATGTTTTGGCATGATGTTTGGTGGGGATAGCAATCTCTTAAAGGTCAATTTCCTAATCTTTCTTGAATGGCTCATTTGAAAGATGCTACAGTGAAAGATGTGGTCTCTTTGAATGGGAACTAGAGTCATTGGATAAAGAAGCCCGAATGATTGGGAAGAGGAAAGTATTTGCATCCTTTTGGACAAACTTGCAAATTTGGATGTTTGACGTGTGGGTAATGATAAGATTTTATGGTCTCTTGAATCTGACGGCTCTTTCTCGGTTATGAGCTTTTGTAATAGTCTTGTTCTTAGTAGGATGGTCTCAACTTCCCTGCGAAGGGCATTTGGAAGTCTGAAGCTCCTTAAAAAAGAGAAGAAAAAAAAGCTAAGGGCAAGATTCCTTTAGAGTTAAGAAAAGAATTTAATTTATCAAGTCGGTGTGCAATGTCTTTTGACCCGGCAGAATGTGTTGATCATCTCTTTGTTCATTGGTATCGTGTCTCCTCACTTCGGTGTGCATCTTTCGTTGATGGGGGTGGCTGGGTTCAGCCTTCTAACCTGAAAGATGTTTTGGTTGCGTGGAGAAGAAGATTGAAGAAGAGTTGGGTTCTTAGACTTTGGAAGTTGGTTGATTTGGCTATTTGGTGGTGTACTTGAAAAGTGAAAAACCAGTGAAGTTTTGAGGGCAAAGCTTTATCACTTGAGGATTTCAAGTTCTAGTTTTTGAGATTGTTATATGGTTGGAGCCAAGTGCCCAATTGTGGTACAATCTTTTGGATTTTGGTAGATAAAATTATGCATGAGAGTTTGAGGGCATATTTTTTTTTTTTTTTACTTGCCCTTTTTGTATATGGATTTTAGCCCCCTTGGTGTCTCATGAATATATTTATTGATTACTCATTAAAGAAAAACCTATTTACTGCAGAATTGAACATGTATTATGTATATGTTATCACTATGGCAATAGGTCATGCACACATGATGACATGAATAGTTTGCTCTCAAGTGAATCATGCTGCTCTTACTCGGGATCAACAATCATTTATTATAGAAGAAAGGAAAGTGTCTTTGAAGTTGTGGGCAAAATGGGATGTAGTTTTTTGTACATTTCCTGGGGTTTAGATTGGTTTCATTGTATTTTTGTTTTTTACCCACATCCTATGGTGCCCAGGCTGTGAAGTTTACTACTGGGTTAAATGTGTAGATATCATCAATATCGGATGGGTGATGCACAAATGAATAGTTGCCTGTCAATTGAACTTGATGGTGGTAATGATCTTCGGTTACAAAAGAGTGGATGGTGTCCATTTGTTATATTTCACTAAGTTTTTGTCTTGCATCTTTTTTTCTTTTTTTTTTTTTTTTTGGGGTAAGTAATCAAGAAGTATATTAAAAGGACACCAAGGGGATGTCACCCTTTTACAAAATGGGCAAATTACAGAAACATCAAGCCCTTAAGCTTTCAACCATAATGCAATCGACAAAAACCAAGAAATTGGAGATATTGTTACCACAAAGCCCGACACTCCAACTATACAACAATTTCAAAAAATAAAGCTTACAATCTTGAAGCGACAGGGCTTTATCGTCAAAGATACGACGATTTCTCTCCTTCCAAGTAGTCCACCAGATAGCCAAAGGCACCAAATTCCAAACTCCAAGGATCCAACTCTTCTTCATCCTCCTCCTCCAAGCTATTACCACATCTTTCACATTAGAAGGTTGAACCCAACTAATCCCCATAAGCGAGAGGGCTAAATCCCAAAGTGCGGAAACCCATCGACAGTGAACAAGAAGATGATCCGCGGTTTCTTCCTCCTCCAAACACAACGAACATATACTTGGGCCTCTAAAATTCCTACTTCTAAGCATATCATCCGTAGGGATCTTACCTTTGGATGCTGCAAACGTAAAGAAACACACTTTTGTGGGGGCTTTAGACTTCCAAATGGACATAGCCGCGACATCATAACTATCCAAGGCATCTGAATGTGTGGAACAAAAACTCTTGATGCTAAAGGAGCCCTTAGCGTCAAGAGGCCACACAATCTCATCTTTTTCATGCGCCAGAGCCTCTTTGCCAGCAATTACGGCTAACAAATCACAAAAACTGTCCTCTTCCCAATTATTAAGATTCCTCACAAAAGTCAAGTTCCAGTGGCTGACGTCCCCATTCCAAGACACAACATCTTTGACCGTGGCATCCTTTAGACGAGCCATCCTAAATAGATCTGGAAAAAGAGACTTCAAAGGCCGCTCCCCACACCACACATCATGCCAAAATAGCACCCTTGAGCCATCCTTTATCTCAAAATGTACTAAAGATTTGAAACGCCCAAGGCCTGAGAGGATAGCTTTCCAACAACCAACACCGTGGGCATACCGGCTCTTCTTACTCCACCAACCCCTCTCATCCACCCCATACTTCGCCTTGATCACGTTTCTCCACATAGCATCCTCCTCCTTTGCAAACCTCCACAACCATTTGGTCTTCAAAGCATCGTTCATAACAAGGAGAGGTCTTATGCCAAGACCTCCCTCTTGCTTAGGACGACACACTTCATTCCAATTAATCCAATGGAGGCCATTACCCTGATCAGTGGAATTCCAAAGAAAATCTCTCATGATTTTCTCTAACCGATTTGCAATGCTTGATGGGATAGAGAATAAGGACATGAAGTAGATAGGTAAGCTGCTCAAGGTGCTCTTCAAAAGAGTTAACCTGCCCCCTCTAGACCAAAGTTTAGACTTCCAGCCTGCCAATTTATTATGGAACCTCTCAATAACTGAGGCCCAGACTGCTATACTCTTAAAGGAAGCACCAAGAGGGAGACCAAGATATGAAAAAGGCAAATACTCAACTCCACATCCAAAGAACCGGGCCAACTCCTGAACATTAGGCACCTCTCCAATAGGGATGAGTGCGCTTTTGGAAAGGTTAACCCTTAGCCCTGACATTGCTTCAAACAGCAGAAGGATGCACCTTAAATAACCCAAATTTCTCTCATCTGGCTTGCAGAAAACAATGGAATCGTCGGCAAAGAGCAAGTGAGAAATCAGCACGCCCTCGGATTGAGGGTTGCTAATATGAAAACCATTTAACAACCCCTTCTCACCTGCTTTAATCACCAACTTGCTAAGCGTCTCCATAACCAGAATGAACAAATAAGGAGACAGAGGATCCCCTTGCCTTAGACCTCTTGAACTAGAGAAAAAACCTGATGCTTCACCATTGATCAAGATAGAGAAGCGCACCGTGGAAATGCGAAAAGTATTGGACTGTTCTCTCCCCCCCGTCTCTGGCTCTGTCTCTCTCCCCCCGCCTCTCTGTCTCAGTTGATTTTCCAAATAAAGCAGTTTTTTATCTGTTCAGTATGGGATATTAGCTAAACTTTTAAAGTATCCCAACTTACTTTCTCTCTTTCCCTTACCTTCTTTAGTGGCTACCAAGTTAGAAGCGAAACTTCCTATGGGGATCTTTCGGAAGTGATTTCAAGTATCATCTTGCCAAATGAAATATCGTGAAGCAACCTTTGTTTCTATGTGGTTTAGATGTCAGTGATTTGCAGCTCTTTAATGAGGATTTTCTTGGCAGGTGGCTTTGGAGATTTATAATAAGAACGGAAATTTTTGGAGAAAGCTAATTAACATCAATTATGGTAAGGCTGGTTTCGGTTGGTTTCCTTCTTCTGCTAATTGTTCTTAAGGGAATACCCTTTGGAGGTATATTTGAAAAGGATGGGAGAAATTTTTTCCTTGCCTCTTTGTCGAGGTTGACGATGGCTCCTCGATCTTTTTTGGGCATGATCAATGGTGTGATGATACTCCTTTGAGAGAGCTCTTCCCTGCAATTTTTGTTCTAGTTGTGGATAGAGATGCATTAGTTGCTAACTATTGGGAGCGACCGTCTGGCAACAATGTTTGGTCGCTGTTTTTGTTCGAGACAGGTTTGTTGAGGATGACACTCTTGTTGGCTTTCTTTTTTTTTTTTTTTTTTTTTTTTTTTTTAAACTAGCTTAATTATTTGCAACCAGGGGACTGTTCACATGATATGATGAAATGGGATATGCATTCTAAAGGGACTTCGTGGTTAAATCTTGTTATTTGAAGCTTCTACACTTGAATTATCCACCATTACGAACTCTTTTAGGAGGGGGTTCTCTTGGAAGCTCAGTTGGAAGTATTTCGCCCTTTAAGGGTTTCCTTTTTTGTTTAGAAGGAGCACATGGGAAAATTTTGACTGGTGATAATCTAAAAAAAGGGGAAAGATCTTGGTGATCAGGTGCTATATGTTCAAAGGGGATCTGGAATCACTGGATCACTTGCTACTTCACAGTGAGTTTGCTAGAGGCCTGCAGGATCTTGCTTTTATTTATTGTGTCACTTCGAATTCCATTTTGAGCCATCGTTTGGCTTGTGAGGGCTTCTTTGGTAGAAAAGTGAAAGAAGATGGCAATGGTTGTTCCTCATGTAATTTTGTGAAGCATTTGGAGAGAGAGATCATAGAGTTTGTGAGGGTGGCGAAACTTCCCTTTAGTGCTTGAAAGACAATTTCATGGAGACTCTTTATTTTTGAGATAATAGGAGCTTTTGCTGGTGAGCTTTGATGTTACTAACCTTGTGGATAGCTTGTATTTAGGATGTATGTAGCCTTTTGTAGGATGCTTTCTTAGGATCCATCGCTTTATCCTATTACATTAACATACAAAAAAAAAAATGTTGACTAGTAGGCAGTTGAGTGAGTTTTGAATCTAGGATCTAGTGGAACTTTCCTTTTTGCAATTATGAAATTCAGGGATTGCAGGGGTAAGGCTAAGGCTGCTGTATCAGACCCCTCCCCCATACTCTTCCTTGAGATGGGTTTCGAATTTTGGATATGTGGATGCTGGCAGGTTATCTCTCCCATGGGTTTTTATTCCTTTTTTTTTGGGGGGGGGGGGTGTGTTGTTGGGAGGGGGTGATTGTCGTTTTTCTGATTTTGTCTCGCAGAAACGCCAACCAGTTAGAACTTTAGAAGCACCTAAAGAGAGAAATATACAGCCTTTGATGGTTTAGATTTTAGAAACACATTTTTAGCTTATTAACTATGTGCTAGGATAATGTGAACCTCTGTTACTTCAATTCTATTGATAAACTTTGTTGATAGTTGCTTTTGGCTGGAAATAGTTTCTATGTGCCTGTCTGCTTTCTATCCAAACCTTTTTTCCTAATTAAAAGTTTCCTTATTGTTTTCCTTTTGGATTTTTTTTTTTGGGGGGGGGGGTCTCAGTGCCGAATTAGAAGCATCCTTGGATTCTTGACTATTACCAAAATATTGCATGACTTGACTTCAAGTAATGATATGAAGGGTGTTCTCATACGTAGTCTATCTGACTAAATATTATTTGGAACATATAGAGACTTGGCCATCATAAGGCCAGCTTAGCAGAAATATTTGGTGAATGTCCCTATTACTCTTTTGGTGGTTCCAGGAAGCACAGAATAGGGTGGCAGCTTTCGCTCTCTGGCGCTTGTTTCCTGATGTCCCAGTTCAGTGTATAATTACAGAGCCGTATGCTTCCCTCATTATGAAGTGGGAGGAAGGTAACCATTTTGATTTTGCATTTTGAAATACTTATTTTATTTTGGTTTATCATTTTTTTGGGAGATAGTTCAATGAGATCATCATGTTTCTGAAGCGCTGTTACTGCAGGGGAATCATCAAACACAATTGAAGATACTCTGGAAGATAGAAGGACAGTCTTTGTGGATTCATTAATACGTGCCGATTCTTCAGCATTGACGACCTCAGTTGATGCCATTGAAACTTCAGACCAGCATGAGTATTCAGAATCGTATGATGAACATTTTGTTGCTGCAGATCTCAAGAGTATGCAAACCGAACAATTGTTTGTCACAGAAATCGATGTTGGAAAATTGTGACAGACATAAAATGAGGAAGTTTTATGCGTGACATAGCAATAGCATCAAACCAGAAGGCATCCTTTTAAACACCTTTAAAGAAAAGTTGTCAGAATGAAAATTATTAGAAAAAATTTATGGGCTTCTTTGAGGATTTTTATGAGATTGAATGCCACTTTTTAAAGTTTACTTCCTAAAGTGGCAGGGTAGATGATCTTAGAAGTTTAGACTCATGAGCCTTCTGGTGAGTGCTTGCAAAATTTTAGCTAAAGCCCATGCTTGAAGGCTGGGGAAAGTCATTCGAAAAATTGTTAGCCCAAATCAGCATGCTTTCGTTCATGGTCGCCAAATTTTGGATGGAGGTTTGATAGCTAATGTTTCAAATCTAATCAATCAAGGTTCTCTGCAAGCGTGATATTTGAAAAACTTATAGCCATATTTCTTGGGTCTTTTTCACTATTACTCTTGACGAAATGGGCTTCCCGAGCACGTGGAAGAGATGGATTTACTTTTGTATCTCTGCATTCCGCGTCTTAGTGCTGGTCAACAGGCGAAGCATTCTAGCTCAAGGCGGCTTCGCCAAGGTGACCCTTATCCCTCCTTTTGTTTTTTCTAGTGATGGAGACCCTAAGCAGGGTGGTGAGCAAAGCTATTGAAGTTGGGATCTCGGAGGTTCTTCTTATTGCAAACTCTCGGCCTTAAAACATGTTTGATTTCCCACTTACTTTTTCCCAATGATACTCTTCTTATTTTTGTAAGGCTGAGGAGAGCAATTTGAGTTCTTTGAGATGTATATTGCGAGGGGATGTCTGGCCTTAGAGTCAACTTATCTAAGAGTGTTCTCATTCCTAATAGTGAGGTGCTAGGTAATCCTTGCCCAATTCTTTTGTTGTGGGGTTGATTATCTACCATCTTTTTATCTTGGCCTCATGCTTGGAGCTTCTGTTAATGTCAAGTTTTGTGGGGACCAATTGTGGAAAGGTTCCACAAGAGACTAGTTGGGTTCAAATTTAAGCTGTGCTGTAGAGGGGTTATACTTTATTGAAAAGCACCCGATGGAGTCTACCTACTTATTTCATGTCTATATTTATCATTCCAACCAACGTTGCCTCCCAGTTACAGAAAATCATGAGAGACTTCTTGTGGTCTGACAATGAGTCTAACAATGGTTTTCATCGGGTCAATTGGGATGATGTTTGCTATCCTAAACATGAGGGTGACCTTGGTGTTGGACATCTTCGGGAGATGAATGAAGCTCTAAAGGTCAAGCTGCTATGAAGTATGGGGTCGACAATTTTGGTTGGTGGAGTAATAAGAGTTCGTATGGTTACGGGGTTGCTGTTGGGAATCAATTATGAGTGGTTGAGACTGATTCTGTTTTCTTGTGCATTTTAAGGTGAAAAATGGGTCGAAGGTCTGGTTTTGCAACTAAGTATGGGGCAGAGATCAAACCTTCATGCCTCAATGCTGAGATCCTTTTTAGGATGGCATGATTGAAAGCGGCAATTGTGCAGGAAGTGGTCTCTTGGGATGAGGATCAAAAACATTGGTACATAACTTTCTTAAGAAGCCTGAATGAGTGGAAAGAAGAGGGTGTGTTGAGACTTTTGGCTTTGCTTGCCAATATGAAGGCTGCTTTTGAGGTTGACGATAAAGTCCTTTGGCCTATGACCCAAGTGGGCTGTGTACTGTCAAAGTCATTGCAATGAGATATATAAAATTGACTCAACTTCATTTTCCACCCGAGGAAATTTAGAACTATGAGGCTTCCACTGAAGGGAAGGTTCCAGTGGTGGACTTACTTGGAAGGAGAAGCTTTAACTTGGCTACTAGATGTTCAGTGTGTTATGTAGAGGAGGAGTTGGTAGACCACCTTTTTGATGGGTCTTCGCTTTATTGCATTTGTCATTATCGTTGATGGGATTAGTTGGATGCAACCTCAAACTATAAAAGATGTTTTGGTGGCATGGAGAAGAAGGTTAAAGAAGAGTTGTGTCCTAGAAGTTTGAAGGTTGATGCCTTTGGCTATTTGGTGGTGCTTGGAAGGAGAGGAATTGGCGGATATTTGAGGGCAAGGCGAGGTCTTTTCAAGATTTCAAACTTTATTTCTTGAGAACTTTTTATAGTTGGGGTCAAGTTCTTGGTAGTGATACAAAGTTGAGTTATTTGGATTTTGTTGATGATTATATTTGAGAGCATGATGTCATTTTTGTGATTGTTGGCTTTTGTACATGGATGACATCCCCATGGTGATGTCTAATACAACTTTTTGATTATTCATCCCAAAAAAAAGAAATGTTGTCGAGGGTTTTAGTAATTGACCCGCCCCCCCAAACCCAAAAAAAACATTGCTATTGAGTGTTCGAGCACCTTCAAATATCTGATGATTTTGTTAGAAGCATTGAATACCCTGTAGACTGAAAAATGGAAGTTTGCACGTGGGTTGGGTTGGATCCTGTAAAAGTTGATGGGAATTGGAATTGGCTTGTGTTTGTAACAGAGCATTCAGTTTTTTAGTATCTTTGGGTATACTATAGGTCAGCCCAATAAGCTCGTCAGGAAGATAAATCAATATCGCTCTTAGAAAGTTGTGGATTGGTTTGGTTTTGGGTTGCTCCAAATTGGGTTGCCTTGTTTTGGGTTGGCTTAATTAGGTTTTATTTTCAAAATTCTTATCACAAAGTACAAAAATTGCAATGAGCATTTTTGTGTAAAACCGTTGGCCTAATGGCAAATATTCTGCCTGTATGATCACTGAAGTGGTCATTGGTATAATTTATTTCATAACAGTGGACTGGACAAGTTCCAACTCTCCAAGGAACTGGTGATATTAAGATATCCTTGGGCAACGAAGGTAGGGTGACTGCATCGTTGCTATGATAAGTTCACATGATTTCTACGAAACTCATGAGGCTATCCTGGGGCTTACGTTCTTTGGCCATTTTTGTGTAGCTTGCCATGTTGTGAGGTCATATTGTTGCACTGTAACTTAACAAAAACTCATCATTATCAAATGAAACTAACCAAACTCCCTGGAGTTATTGTGCCTAGAAACAGCTTGTTAGTTACAGAGGGATCCTTACATTGTTAGAGAAGGATACTAAGGTTTTGCTTATTGTGTTAAATTGTATGTATTTGCAGGATATAACTCTTTGAAAGAAAAGGAGAGTTTCTTCCTAAGAGAAGAACTAGCAAATAAACGGAAGACACGAAGATATAAGGTCAGTGTTCTATTGTTATAACTTTTTGTGTCACACTGCACTTTATCCTGTGTAGTTCGCATACTTTGCTATTTTAGAAGGTTTCAGACAAGTGAATACATGGAATGCTGAAATTCCAAGAAAGGGGTTGCCACCTTCGAGTTTCTGTTGGCAAATATATATGCCTCTTTTCTAGATGTTAAGGAAATTGGAGAAGCCACTAGGGAAATTTAAGATTGGGTGGGTTTTCTCTAGATTTTGTTGACCCGAGGGGACGTGAAATGTCAAGAAGAGGACAAGGACTAATAGCACAGTAGGTACTAGTTGGGGCTTATAGAGAGTTTAGAAAGAAGTTTGCTGCCTGGCTTCCAATTGAACGTTTTAGCTGGGGATAGTTCGAATATGTGCTTGCTCTAGATATTATGACTAGATATTTTTGGTGCAATAGGAGGCACAAAGGCTGATGTAAGTAAGATTTGTATTGAAGTATTTGGTAAAAACTCCCAAAGATTATGCCGGCTAAATAAGCAGACAACCACATTTTATTACCTGATTTAGCTATCGCTAGACTAAAATAAATAATTTGTAATGACAAGTGTGGCAGCCATAACGCTAGGTTCCCTAGGATTTTGATTGTTCTATGACTTAGGTGCTCAAAAAATTGAGGGATAGGCATATGTGACTGATATGGCATGAGCTTAATCTGTTGCCACTTCCTTAAACATTCAATGCCCTAATATTACTATAATATTGTTAAAAATTTGATGCAAACCCCTGTGAATTTGTCTCCCTTATCATGTTTTTCCTTTCAGTCAAATTCAAGGTTGGTCTAAGTGGTGGAGCTTGTTTATGAGAGTGTTCCCCTCTTAGCGTCTGCCATCTCCATGTCTCTGGTTTTAGCGTCCTGCTTTCCACCATTTTCTCCTTATTGTTTTTTAATGTTGGGCTGAAGCTTATTGAATATGTCAATAGGAAAAGCTTGAAGTGCTGAACAGTGCCAATCCTCTTGTTGATACCATCTAGAAGTCTAACAATGCCACCGAAGCTTGTTCTTTCCTTAGGCGGTGGCTAAACATAAAATTCTCATCAAGGACATGCTTGAATTTGGTGGTGATTCTGTATCCAAATTTCGAGTTTAGTACTATCCTTTTCGTTGTTCTTCTACACGGATTCAAGGCACTATACTGAATTTAGCTAGCTTAATCTGTGAGCTTCTTGAATTCTTGCTGTAGTTTCCTTTAATCCTTCAGAGATACATCAATAAATGGGCCCACATCTGTGTACATAAGGACATAGAGATACAAACATTTGAAAAGAAAAACCTGAAGTAACATAGGGATTGGGTGAGACTGAAATTGATATTTCAGGGTCTACACATGCAATTTCCCTCTAGAACAGTGATTTCATCTTCACTAGCTCTTTAAATTCACTAGTTCTTTAAATTCACTAGTTCCATGATTTCCATCTTTTTCCACCATGCCTTAGACAGGCAAAATAATTAAATTACTATGATGAATCTTTTAGAAGTCTTGGAATAGTGCTTATTCTGTGGGGTCTGCTGCATCTCATTTACTGAATTTCTTGGGTTCTGTGTGTGTGTGTGTGTGTGTGTGTGTGTATGTGTACTGGCAATTTTGGAGGCTCCTGTGTGCTTATTCACTTGTTGGAGCTAAGTCGTTCTTATGCAGTCCATGAAACAGACCTAAGTTCTTGCTTTAATGTGATTCTTTTGCACCAACTAGAAGCAGTAAACCACTAGGTTATTACTGTCTACTCTGACTGTTTTGCCTATATTATTTTTCTAAAATTTTTGTCAGCTTTCTTTTCTTTTATCAATAAGTGATCAGAATTGGTTAGGCATTTCTGAAGCAAACTGAGTTTATAACCCTTTGGTCGCTGTTGGTATGGATTCTTTGATGCTTTAGCATGGTAAGACTGATTATCCTTCCACATGCAGAGCATGTTAGAAGCCAGAGCAGCCCTTCCTATTGCGAAATCAAAGGATGAGATTTTGCGCCTGCTGAAGCAGAATAATGTCCTTGTTGTCTGTGGAGAAACAGGTTCCGGAAAGACTACTCAGGTAAAAGAAAAAAAACTGAAAAGAAAATGTGTGGATTGTTGTTCCTTTCTTTCATGAGCTGGTTTATCCACTATCTCTTGCAGTGTAAACATGTAAACATTTTCACCTTAATTGGCTTCTCCACAGGTCCCACAATATATATTGGATGACATGGTTGAGGCTGGTTGTGGTGGACATTGCAACATTGTCTGTACACAACCGCGAAGAATAGCGGTTGGTGCTTCCCTTTCATGGCAATAAATAAATGAAGATTGCTTTCATGCCATTTAATTGTATCTGTTTATTGGCTAAAGAAGTGGAGCACTATTTCAAAGTTGATGCATTATCAAGTTCTGTCATTTTGGTTGCTGCACTAAATGCTTTTTGTCAGATGTCGGCATACGACTTAATCTCCTTGCATTAGACATCCTATTGGTGATATAATGTTGAAATGTTGCTGCCAGTTGTGGAGGTTGGACCGTTGTACCTGACTTTGTATTTAGGTCCTTGTGGGTTGGTGGCACTTTTTATACAAGGCTGTCCTTGTGAGATGAACAGTGAGGTAGGGAGATTTTTACTTGGCCCCTTTGACCCAACGTCTCAAATATTGGCCTGGGATAGAAAATTCTTACACAAATGTTATCTTTTCATGTGCTTGAACTAACAACATTCGGAAGGATAGCTGGTAAATTATTGTGCTTAGATGTGTCTCTGTGATGTTGTGGATATGTGATTCTCTGACAAGGTTTCATTATATCAAATTTGTGACATTGTCTAGTGTTGTCTCCTTTAAAATCGACTGCCCCCACCTAAGCTGACTGTTGCATTAACTATAGCTGCAGACTCTTAGTAGGTAGTCTAAAAGGGTATATGAGGAAATTTAAGTACTCAATAAATGCAATATTAATAATCAAATGCTCACTTTCATCGAACTAATATGCAAGTTTCAAGTTCCTGCTGCCAAAGTTCGACTAAACGATGTTGGTTTTGCTAACAAACATAGACTTGCAATTGGATTGCTAACATCTTCATGGCAAACACGAACTTGACAAACTTCTTCCAGGATCTCCTGAAAAACAGTGGAGTCATGAACTCCCGTTATGCCAGTGAATAAACGTGCATAATCGTGCATTGTGTGCTGCGGTTAACGAAATCTTACAAGTTCATTAACCCATATTTCATGCCTGATCTCCTTTCTCCGTTTTGTCCTTACTTTTCTATGTATAACAACCTTGTTAGGCCCTGTATCTCATGATACAAAACATATCGAGTATGCTACACGAGTAATAGATAATAGAACATGAGATCAATTCATATCACCGGAAATTATGCATGTTTGTTTTTGTTCATTATTTTTGTTAGATAATATAGATGAAGTGTAAGAATGGTGCATCCCTTATTGGCTGCACTCACATTTATCCCATTCTAAGTATGGCTTCAGGTTCCTTTGCCCTCACTCAGACCCTTATATATCTGGTTGACACCACTCCTGTTTTTATCTCCTTTCTTCAGTTGCTCTCCCTCCCCCACCACCAAAACCTCACCCCACTTTATTATTTGCCGAAGCATTACATACGAATTTATTTGTTCTTTGTAAGTTTCCTTCTGCCAGCCAATTCCCATCGCACTGCATAATCAGTTTGTCTACTGTTATGAATTAATGGCGTTGATGCTGCTATCAATCAATTTGCATCTTTCGCGTTTTATCATATTGCATAGCTAAGCTTCAGCTTTTAATGACTCCAGTTCAAGAGTTTCTTCTTATATAGAATCTGATATTCAAGTTAAAACGTTCTAGGCTATTTCAGTGGCTGAAAGGGTTGCTGAAGAGAGATGTGAACCTGGACCAGGTCTAAATGGATCATTGGTTGGTTACCAAGTTCGTCTAGATAGTGCAAGGTGCTGTTGTTCTCAACTGTCTTCGGTTTTTTTTTTTTGGGGGGGGGGGGAGATTTTATATTTCTAATTTAGTGGTGCTACTTTTCCTTTGTTACAAGACTTTACAATCTGTTCTTTGGCTGTCTTGACATGCTCCATAGAAAAAAAAAAAAAAAAATCTGACACTTGACCACCTTAATTGTTTCTAAATTTTGTCCTGAATTACAACACAATCTGTTCTTTTTGTTTGATTCTACATGCAAGTTTGGATAAGGATAGCTTTAAAATGGTCACTATAAAGGAGAAACATCATATTGAGCTTTGCTTTGTTTATGGTTCTGCATTTGGTTTTATTTATTTGTTTATCTTTTTTAGGGTTATGATATGGAAACATGATATTACAATAGCTGTTCACGTCATGTGATGATTGATCTATTGCAGCTACTTCTGCTTAGACCTGACAAGAGTGAACCAAACCAAACGACCTGAATCCACACTTGAACCGGCACCCAAAATAGCTAATTGAAGTGAACCTGAAATCCGAAATGACCTGATCCAATCCAGATCCGACCTGTACATTTTTCAAAAAGTTATTTTGCTTTGCAAGACAAGCTTATTGGACCAAACAGCAACCTGAAAATGGTCCGACCTGAAAACCAAGACCAGACCGAACCTTGGCGGCCCGAACATTAACCGACTGGAAATTATCCCAACCAAAATCGAATTGACTGACCCATTTTCCAGGCCTAGTTCTGCTGATTTTATGAATTTATGTCCACCCTCTTATAAGTAGCTGCTTCGTCTGGTTTGGTTATTGTTATTACTAGTATTACGTAATTTTCAGGCTGCCAGACATTTCCTTTGCTTCTCTCCCCTTGCTCTCTAAAATATATTTCTCCAACTTTTATGCTTGAATAGCTTGATTTGTCTTTTGTGTTCATTCTTCTCTCTCCTTAGACAAGATTGCTAATGCTCTAGCCTTTGTCTTCTTGTATGCTGTATCCACATACTGTTTTTGTCTGTGCTTACTGTTGCCTTTGCAGGAATGACCAAACCAAGCTCCTGTTCTGTACGACTGGTATCCTTTTACGGCAGCTTGCGGTAGGTTGTTGACTTCTGTATTTGTTGTCTATGCAGATATTCTACTTACATCAGCCCTTGATGGTTTGTGCTTGACTGCATTGTTGCGTTAACTATTCAGTGCTTGTGATTGTTTGTTTAAACAGTAAACTGTCTACTATAACCAACCTGGGCAAGTAGGATTGTAGGAATGTCCATTTGCGACTGTAGTTTTGGTGCCTTCCTGTATTCATCAAGAGGATGCATAAGACCCATTGTAGTTAGAAATATACTGTTGAAGAAAAGTTTAATTTTTTTTGATGAGGAAAAGGTAATATGGAAAGATCAAAAGAAAAGCTTAATTTTTTTTTTTTTTTGGGTAAGTAATAAAGCGGTATATTAAATGAGCACCAAGGGGATGTCACCCATGTATAAAAGGGGCAAATACAAAGATATCATGCCCTTAAGCTCTCATCCACAATGCAATCGACAAAAGCCAAAAAAATTTAATTTTTTGTTACCACTGAGCCCGACACTCCAACTATACAACAACCTCAAAAAGTAGAGCTTAAATTCTTGAAGCGACAAGACTTTGTCCTTAAAAATGCGGCGATTTCTCTCCTTCCAAGCAGCCCACCAAATAGTCAAAGGAACCATGTTCCAAACTCTAAGGACTCAACTCTTCTTCATTCTTCTCCTCCAAGCCACTACCACATCTCTCACATTAGAAGGTTGAACCTAACTACTCCCCATAAGAGAGAGAGATGAATTTCAAACCGAAGAAACCCACCGATAGTGTACAAGGAGATGATCCACAATTTCTTCCTCCTCTAAACGCATGGAGCATGTACTGGGATCACTAAAATTTTTCTTTTGAGCATGTCATCCGTAGGAATCTTGCCTATGGTGGCCGCCCCAGCAAAAAAACACACTTTTGTGGGAGCTTTAGACTTCCAAATGGACTTTGTAGCAAAATCACGACTATCCAAAGCTTCAAATTGTGTGGAATAAAAACTCTTGACTCTAAAGGACCCCTTAGAGTATAGTGGCCACACAATCTCATCCTTGCCTTGGGACAAAACCTCTTTGCCAGCAAGTAGGGGTAACAAATTACAAATATTGTCCTCTTCTCAATCATTAAGACTCCTCACAAAAGTCAAATTCCAGTGGCTAATGTCACCATTCCAAGAAACTACTTCGTATACCGTGGCATATTTCAAACGAGCCATCCTATAAAGATCGGGAAAGAAAGTCTTTAAAGGTCGATCCCCACACCAAACGTCATACCAAAATAACACCCTTGATCTATCCTTCACCTCAAAATGCACTAAAGATTTGAAACGCTCATGCTAAGATAGATTTCCAACAACCAACATCGTGAGAATAAGAACGCTTCTTACTCCACCAACCCAACTCATCGATCCCATATTTTTTATTGACCACATTTTTCCGCATACCATCATCCTCCTTTGCAAATCTGGACAACCATTTGATCTTCAAAGCTTCGTTCATAACACGAAGAGGCCTTATGCCAAGTCCTCCCTCTTGTTTAGGATGACATACTTCGTTCCAATTGACCTAATGGAGGATATTACCATTATCATTAGAATTCCATAGAAAATCTCTCATGATTTTCTCTAACTGACTAGCAATGCTAGCTGGGATGGTGAATAAACACATGAAGTAGATGGGCAGACTACACAAAGTGCTTTTCAAAAGGGTCAATATGCCCCCTCTGGACAAGAGCTTAGACTTCTAGCTTGTCAATCTCTTATGGAACCTCTTCACAACTGGGTCCCAAACAGCTATGCTCTTATAAGGAGCACCAAGAGGAAGACCAAGGTAAGAAGAAGACAGATAATCAACTCCACATCCAAAGAAACGGGCCAACACATGAACAATTGGCACCTCGCCAATGGGAATGAGTGCACTTTTGGATAGGTTGACCTTTAGTCCAGACATTGCTTAAAAAAGCAAAAGGATGCACCTTAATTAACCTAAATTACTCTCGTCTGGCTTGCAAAAACACAAGGGTATCGTTGGTAAAGAGCAAATGGGATAGCAACGAACCCTCGGAATGAGGGTTGTTAATATGAAAGCCATTCAAGAAACGAAACCCTCAACTGTTTTAAACACCAACTTACTGAGAGTCTTCATAACCAAAATGAACAATAGAGGTGACAAAGGGTCCAACTTGAGAAAAAACCAGATGCTTCACCATTAATCAGGATAGAGAAGTGCACAGTGGAAATGCAGGAAGAGATCCATTTCCTCCACTTGTTAGGAAATCCTATTTTTTCAAGAATAGCCAAAAGAAAACTCCAAGAGACATGATCATAAGCCTTCTCATTGTCAAGCTTACCCAGGATACCTGAAATCCAAGATCTGATATAAGAATCAATGCACTCATTAGCAACACGGCTAAGAACAAAAGCATGCAGTGAGGGACCCACAACTTTTCCAACAACTTTCCTCAATCTTGAAGTGAGGACTTTGGCGAGAATCTTATATACACTCCCTAGCAAATTGATGGGCCTAAAAACTCAATATCATCTACACCGGCCACTTTGGGAATCAAACTAATAAAAGTAGTATTTAAACATTTCTCAAAGACACCTTTCTTCTGAAAATCAGCAAATAATCCCATAATCTCCCCCTTGACAGTAGACCAGCAATGCTGGAAAAAAGGATATATTGAAACCGTCTGGCCTGGAGCTTTCTCGTTGCCTAATTCAGTGATGGCATTCCAAACTTCATCTTCTGTAAAATCTTTTTCAAGATCCCTAGCATCGTCAAGACTAACAGAGGTAAAAGCGATACCATCAAGAAAAATTCTTGATGGTTGATCATCATGATACAGATTTTCATAGAAGTGAACAATTGCATTATTGACCGAGGCAGCATCAACATAAAGCTCGCCATCCACTTTAATTTTGTGAATAGCATTAAACTTTCTTCTCCTATTTGCCACCTGGTGGAAAAATTTGGTATTGTGATGATCATCCACAATCCACTATTGCTTCACTCTTTGGCGCCAGTAAATATCAATATATCTTCGCACCAAAGAGAGTTCTTTTTCAACTTCTAATCTTTCAATTCTATTCACCCATGAGAGAGACTGTTGCTACTCCTCATCTAAGAACTCTACTTTTTCCACCAACCTTGCCATCTTAAACCCTAAATGGCCAAACACCTCCCTGTTTCACTGTTTAAGTTTGGTCTTCAAAAAGTTCAGTTTCTTTGCCCCCCCCCAAAAAAACTCGAGGGGGCAGTAAATCCATTTCATTTCAAAGAGATTTGACAAGGTCACTAAAGCCATCCACCTCAAGCCACATATTCTCGAATTTAAATGGACGTCTGCCTCTAGAGATTTCCCCAACTCGAAGAAGAATGGAAAAATGGTCCGAAGTGATTTTCGGAAGGGTAATTTGATGAACCCCCTGGAAGTGATCTTCCCACTCAACCGAGAAGAGAGATTGGTCAATGCGAGATAATGCGGGAACCTCCTCATGGCTGGACCAAGAAAAGCATGAAAAACTTCCAAAGGAGGATCAATGAGATTGCAAGAATCAATAAAACTAGAGAACTCTCACATTGCCCAAGACGACCGGCCACCTGTGGATCTCTCTGAAGGAAACCTAATGACGTTAAAATCCCCATCCAAACACCATAGAATGTTCCAAATAGACATAAGAAACGACAACTCAAAAAAAGCCAGTCACATATGGTCGTCATTAGGCCCATAAATCCCCATCAAACCTCACTCAAAATTGTCCTTCAAAGACCTAAACTTACAACAAATAGAAAACGACCCAATGCGAGAGTTAGCAAGCTCCAAGACTTGAGGATCCCAAATGACAATAATGCCTCCTTGCGCGACCCACTGACGGTAAGTAAAGCCACTCAATCGGGCGATGACCCCACAGACTAATCGCTATCGGATGACTAACAACCTCTAACTTGGATTCTTGGAGAATGGCAACATCGCAAGTAAAAGTACACAACACCCACTTAACATCCCCTCGCTTATTTGGACAATTGAGCCCCCTGGCATTCCAAGCAAGCACATTAACGGTTGGTCCCATCCGAAAACAACCTATCCCTATCAACCGCATCCCCCACACTCTCTTCAACCAACTGATCACCTTTCATTCTATTTGCTTCCAGCAATGCACGAAAAGAGAGCAACTCCATTTCTATACCTTCAATGGCTAGACCCATCTTAGTACCAAAAAAGATCATTCTTTCCGGTGATTCAAAACACGGATTCGGTCGTGTTTGCGGTTTTGGTCGCGGTGTCGTGGGAACGTTATGATATGCTTATCGCAGCCATCCTGGCGTGAAATGATTCATGTAATGCTTTTTCTGTTGAATTTGTACTTTTTTAGCTTTGTGCTACAATTATTTAAGTAATTGTTTTATTAACATAATTTTTGTTCATATTTGTGGACGAAGACCATTCATAACCATTATCCACCAGTGCCTGGCTATTAATTTAATGTTTGAAGTTTCATTATCATGTCGCCGAGTGTTTGATTAATTTTATATTTTTTAGGAATCGATGATTGTTTGTTTTAATTTTTTGAAACCAAAACATTTGGACTCATGGAGTTTGGGAATGGGGACAAACTGGTTAAGTGCTAACCTTGTTTAAGGGAAAAAATAAACAGTGTTGGATTTTAAATTTTTACAAGATGTTTTGCAATTTTATTCCCAACAAAAAATATGCTAGGTGGAGGATAAACTATATTAAGTTTGGTCTAAAATATTACTTTTTTTAATTTTATGTTAACATAATGGGATAATTTTTGCAATAGTTAAACAGAATAATTTAAGATAACTTTGACAGAAATTATAACATCACAAAATAGTACAAAACTATAAATAGTAGAAGATAAAAATAGTTTAAACAATCCCAAGCTACGACGTCCACAAAAGATAAAACAAACTAGCTATCTTATTGTACATTGGGTACAAACCCATATCTAAAATCCATAATAGATAAAAATTTATCACCACCAAAATGAATGATGGGGAGGATCCTGATAGATGTCATTATTAATTTGGTCAACACCATATGACTCTTATTGCGGGTGGAAATAGATGACGCTGGTGAATCCATCCAAGATTGCTCACTTGAAGTTGAATCACCGCTATAAAAGGGAGGACGATAATAATGATGATCCTCGTAATTAATATTCCCCTGGTTGATATCTAATGTCGTCTGCTTGAATCAGACCTAACAAATTATGGCTCATTTGAAGGGTAAGGCGGTGGAGGGCAATTAGTATTTGTTGAACTATATCCATAATTGTTGAAGATACTGCCATATGTGTCATAGCCACCTGAAGAAGCAAACAAACCGGGCTCTATAAAACTTGATGGCGCTTCTTGAAAACCTGTGTATCCATACATGACGTCAGTTGAATAACCATGTGGTTGAACAAGCTCCTTACCTCTTTTTAGGCGACGATAAGTTTGTGTCCATTCTCTTGGTTGCTCATCCAGGGAATGCCAACTTCTTCTGTCATCTTCGAGAGGGACACCTCGACCTTAATCACTAAAGTAATCAGTTGATGGTCTAGAGGATTAGGAAGCACTCATCTCATTCGCGCCTCCGTTTCCTCCATCTCCTCCACCTCCGCTTCCACCATGACTACTTGAAGGCGACAAGTGTCCCTCCGACTCACGCTCACTACTTTGTATATCTTGTGGTTGTTGGTCAACACTGTACTGAAATGGAGGGATCGCATCAGGTTGTGGATCATCGTCATCCTTAATATCGATGGCGACGTTGACCTCATTTTCACCAAGATTCAACTAATTCAAGTGATCTCCTTCAAAAACTAGTTGCTTCTTTTCCGAGAGTCAAAGGTTTAATGGATCATCATCGTCAAATATGTAATCCAAGTTGATAGGATTGAAAGACTCAGTGAGTTCTTCCTCATTCTTTCGTCTTGCACATCTCAATTTCAGTTTTTAATTATACCGAAGGAAAACAATGAGGTCGAGCTTCTTATCAGTCAATCTATTCCTTGCCTTTGTGTGCACTCAACTAAACATGCTCCAATTTCTTTCACAATTAGAGGCAGAAGTCGTTTGACTTAACACTCTAGTTGCAATGCGTTAAAGTTCAGGCGCACATCCACCATGCAGAATCCACTATTCAACTGCATGAAATACATTTCCTTAGAATCTTAGATAATGAAACTTCAAATTTTAAAATTTAATATATATAATTATATATGTGTGTGCGTATGAATAAAGTGTGGTCACCTGGAATTAATGATGCAATTGCCCTTTGAGCTATAGATGATCCAAAAGAATCCATCCTATCTTTATAAAGAAATACTTGCGTATTTATGCCAATGTTAAAATTTATAAAATATAATGTAGAGGATAAATTAATAAATTATGACGTATTGCGCAACCTGTCGCATTGCTTTTATTTGCTTATCAACATCTGGCTCCAACCTCATTATCACATTTTGGACTCCAGTTCTCACCTCCCTGTCTTCCCTATCTTGACTTTGTCGATATATGTATTGGGGATTAAAGAAATATCCTTATGAAAAAATAAAGTAGGTTATCCATTAAGGAAATACGATATATAATCTATAAATTATGGCGTAAAAAATATAAACACGGTAATACAAATTAGAAAATTAATTCAATACTTGCAGCATGCAAATCAGTATGTAGGAAGTTCCATCTTTTGTCAATGATTGCTTCATACCTCTTGCTATACCTAAGTGTTTTGTCAATCACTAGCTTTGTTCATTCCATTGCCTCATATATGAAGCCCATGGTGGGCTTGTCATCCCCATCAACTAATCTCAATACCTTGACAAGAGGTTCAAATAGTTTCAGAACTTCATCAGCCTTTTTCTAAAATGACAATGCGTCTTTATTTGACGATAGAACGAGCTGACGCACTTCTTTCGCTGTTGCATCCTTTGACTTTCTCCAGTCTAGAGTTCAACCACTCTGGTGACTCCCAAATGTCTCTTAAGGCAGTTTTATGTCGCACCAAACTTTCAAGAGAGAAAATTTGTCGCAAACCTAGTGATACCTGGTCTTATGATGTCTCGATTATTTGTAAACTTCTTCATATAGTTTACAGCGCAATCATATTTATGAATGTAGTTTGAGATCATTTTGGCTGTCCTTATAACTTCCACAACACGATTGAGTTTAGCAAAGTCCTCCAAAATGAGATCCAGACAATGGGCCGCTCATGGTGTCCAGTACAAGTGTGGGAACTCTTACATCAATGTTCTCCCTGTAGCTTTCATTGGAGCTGTATTTTCAGTCATTATCTGGACTACTTTCTACGGACCAACCTCTTCCATTACTTTTTTCATGAGTTTGAAGAGGTAATCAACATTCTTGCGTTGTACATATGATGCATCAACTGATTTATGGAAGACAGTGAAGCCATTTGAGTAAATAAGAAAATTAATGAGGTTCAATCTGGTTATGCCGGATCAACCGTCGCACATTATGGTGACAACCTCTTTCTTTCCATTTGGTGGAAAATTCAGATATCCATTGTTTAATTTCTTTTACAGCTTCTGGCAGATAAACATCTAAGAGTGCATAAGAAGAAGGAGCTCTTATGTAAGGGCCAACCTCACGAATAGTTTCAAGGAGCGGATTAGTATATACAGAATCTACCACAGTAAATAGCACGTTGGTATCTATAACCCAACTGCCAAATGCCTTACTCATCTTGTTCCTTGCCGCTTTCAACCAACTTGAGTTGACTTTAGATTGTTTGATCCTAGTTCGATCTTTTTCAAGCTCTATCTCAACAACTCTAAGTCTAGCAGCAGGGGTACATATTATGGTGAAGAAGGTAGTAGTCGGCCACCAAGTGCTCCCCAATTGCGTCGATCAGCTACTGTTCGAGAAAATAGTTCAACAGGATCAAGGGATATGGCATTTTATCTTCTAAACCGGTGTTGCTCCAAACTTTGATATCTAGCATGTATTAGCTGAGCATCCTCCTCCTTGTCATCAACATAATCATTACGGTTGAATTGTGTTATTTCATATTCTAAGTCTCTAGCAATCGTTGTTTTTTTGTCTCTTTTTCTCTTTATATTCTTGTAATAATTTCATCATGTCCCTTTTGACCTCAGCAGAGACGTCTGGGAAGGAGCAATGTCACCCGTCTTGTGAGCCAAATGTTGTTTGAGATGTGTTATACCACCTCATATCTTTTTGTTGCAAAATTTGGATTGAACCTGTTTTCTACTTCCATCAATTGCTATACCAAAGCACCACCTAATGTCTTCAGTAGAACGGCTATTGTGTCTTGACACTTTTTCCCCTTTACATTTGTATAAAAATAAAAAAAATTAGAGTAGTATATATAAGTATATAATTGATATGACAAATAACTTTTAAAGCTAATATTGTATTTTATGCTTTTGTACTATTGTGCTAACAAATTCATCAATGAAAATAAAAGCTATCCAGATTTAAAATTTTAAATAAAGTTAAATGTTTAAGATTACCTCATATTTAGTCTGAAATATCATAATAAACTAATTTTTAATTATTGTTATTTGAACGACAACTAATGTAAGAAATAGCCTTTACAGTTAATACTATATCAGTATGTAAATTTTTATGCTTTTGTACTATTGTAATTTGTAATAACAAACCGATCAATGAAAATGTGAGCGAGCAATCATCATAATTTTTTTTAAATTAATTATTTAGGATTACCTTATCTTAAATTGAAAATGTCATAGTAAACTTAAATTTAATTATTGTTATTTGAATGACACCTACTATGTCACGAAAAAACGAATAAAAGAAAAGGTTGGATAATATAATGGAAAATGAAAACTCGAATCCTGCATGGCGATGTATATTAATATTACTTAGAGAATGAATAATTTCCATTAGTTCTCCTTATTTTTCCCTTTAATTTTATCTTCTTAAATTTTATAAGCCGTAAAATCTGTATCAAATATCTTATTTAGGACTCGTCTATTCATTATTTAGTTTTGTATGTCCTGAAGAACATGAGTTGCCATTAATTAAAATATAAACATATAATTATATTTCAAATGTATAACATAGTCATTTCCATTTTAAAAAGTATTATTTTTATATCGGTTTGTCGTTGTGGCCCAAAACTGAAAGTTAAGATTTTAAATACAAATTCGTAGGATATCATAATAAGATACTGTGAGACGGTAAACCTGGCTGAATATATAAAGTAAAAAAATAGGTTAAACACACAGTGTTTTACAATAAAATTCTTATGAAACGGTCTCATTTAAGATCCTATAACTTTTTTCACATGATTAAAATATTAACTAATGTATTATATAGTCTTTCTAAAAATTATAAAAAGTAATTGATCAAGAAGATATAAGTTAATTAATTGAACCATATAAATAATTTATTGTGGACAAAAATTAAAAATTAATACAATCTTAAGTTCATAACTTAATACCTACCAGGCTACCACGCGGACCTTGTCTTAAGAAAAAGCTTCCTCTGGACAAAAAAAAGGTTACAAAATCTTAAGTTAATCATGGTCTAATATAAAGAAAAAAAAATTAAAACAACTTACAAGCTTCCTCTGGAAGCCTCTAACTGTCTAACTCACGGCTTCCCACCTACCTTTTCCTTTCCTCTTCAATCCTCACCAAAGTCACCAGTCACGCATGCACGCAGAGAGCTTTTTTCTCGTCACTCAGTTCCCTCTGTTCCTGTCTCTCTCGGTCAGCGCTTCTCCTTCGTTCTCTGCCTCTCCTTGCTTCTGTACCTCGGCTTCAATGGTGGCTATAATTGCAGACACCGTCACACTAATGGTGCTCTGTTCTCGTGCTCGATTCTGGGCATAAAGCAAGCGAGTCTCCTTCAATGAACAAAGGTATGTCCCAGTTCCCACTTTTCAGATCTGAGTTTCTCTCACGTAAAGACTCACATATGCACAATTTGGAGTTTCACGGTCACTTATTTGTAGATTGTGGTGCTTTTTAGATTTGTCTTTTTTGTCTGCTTTCTTTGTCGCATTCCCTGTGTTCTCTTCAATCTGAAAGCAAAAGGAATCATACATCTCGTCAACAAATTGTCCTCTTCATTCCGATCTAATCTCCCGTTTCCCGTTCCATCACGGGTGGAATGGCCGTTCAGCTATGAAACGTGGTGCGCTCCGAGTTTTCAGCAAAACTCGGATCGCGCAAGTTAAAATCTGCATCAACTCGGCCGTTCCGGCTCCCGGGACGGAACGACTGAGTTTTGAATCCCTGATTATTTCCAAGACCCACGCAAAACCTTCACTAACATTTCTTGGATAGATAGAACCAGGCAAAGCAGCCATTTGAACCTTGAGTGTGAGCTTGATGTAGAGCTTCCTCAAACAAAGAAGGCCCTCCGACCTCCTGCGTATTAGGAGAACCCGACCTAGCGTCAACAAGAAGTTTGGTCTTTCCAGGCTTCTTCCTACGAAAGTAAACTAGCACACTCGTAGCTGTTGAGCGAGCTGCAGGATGCAACACATTCAGAGGTGATTCTGGGATCCTTGAGGCAAACGGAGAACTACAGTGGGAGCTGCACTCGCAATCAGAGGAGGGATAGTTCTCCAAAAGAAAAGTTTAATTTTTAAAGATAATAAAGGGAGAAAAGTGGTGTAGGGTATAATCTGGCATTGTGAAGCTTATCATATATCCCACATACATCTCCATGACATGTTGTGTCACATGTCATGTCACTGTGTGAGGCAAAATGGGTGGTCTGATTAACGCACGGGTTTCCTACCAACCCTCTAATATTTGAGAAGACAAATTATGGATGGAGCCTTAATTCAACCTTCTTCCATTAGTAATTTTGAAGGGTTTGAGGTGGATCATCTATATCCTGTAAGATTAATCATTTTTTAAAATTTTTTATATGAAATGGAACAGTTTGGCACCTTTGGTATGGTAGGTTCTAAATTATCGCTTGGTAGCTTTCTTTACGCTTTTACTGGAACTAATAATCACAAATTGGTGTATAATATCTTTTGCATTCTGATACTCTTATAATTTGCAGCATATATTGATTGCTAACATTCGGACCGTACTTCGTATCCAGACTGACCGTAATTAAATATCTTTGGTTTTCGTTCTGGTTTATCCAAATTAATAATCATTTAGGATTATTTCTGATATTTCTTAGTTTTGTGCTTCTGTTTTTTCATATCTCTAAAGAAAAGTAGCAAATTCTGGATGTTTGATTTGTAATTTATCTGTTGTCATCCTCTTCCCCCATTCCCTTCTGCTAACAATGTGCAAGTCAGCAATCTTTTGATTTCCTTTAACCTTTTGGAGACTGTTTGTAATAGCATACATCTGCTGCTTGATCATTTTTTTGCTTCATAATACTAATCATTTTTTGATTTGACTATTTTTAATTTTATTTTAGGGGAACAAGGGCTTTCATGATATCACTCACGTTATAGTTGATGAGGTGCATGAGCGATCTTTACTGGTGAGTATCAATTTCAGGTGTCATATGTAGAGTCATCCTGGGGAAGGAGAAATTTTTATTCAACAGAGCGAGTTCCGCACCATTGTTAATGTCTTCGAACTGCTGGTACTCCAGAAGTACTTCTCATCCTCATTTAATTTTGCTGCTGTAGCAGTAGGCAGTGGATACATTTTCAGTTGAATGTCATTTCTTTATGTGGCAATAAATATATGTGATCCCATGACCCTGGTATATACTTCTAAATTTTGGTGAGTTTTGACAGTCTGCTTAAGTGGCAGGCTTAATATTAAGTTGCTCAAAGAGAAATATAATTAGCTGTTTGATATACTAGTTTGTTGACAGTTCTAAGATACGATTGTGATTTTAACTTTTTAAACTGTAATTTGGACACTGTTTTGCAATGAATTTGGCTCTTCTCTGCTTCTAAAATGTATGTTGAACATGCCACCAACAGTTAGATGGGATTGCTTTGACAGATAAGTGGGGCTGTGTAATCACAAATACTGTTAATCCCTTGACAAGTTCTTATAATTTAATGCATAAAAGTTTTGCATTGATTGTTCATAGGGGCATAACATGAAATGAATTTCAAACTGCCGTGTGGTTGATTCAGTTACGGAATCATGAATAATCATTGGTTCATTTAGTACAGTCAGCACATAAGATACGTTCTATATCTTAAGTTACCTTTCCCCCTTTTTTTTTTCTCCCAATTTCAATAATGAAAATAAAGAAAGTTACAATTTGTTTTCCATCTATCTACTATAAAAATATAATGAAAAAAATCAATTGAAAAATGCTATTTCTTGTCCCAAATGAATAAAGAAATGACAAACGTCTGTCTGTTCTATATGAATTGATTTATGACTTCCCCTCTCCACCCCAAAATTCAATTTCGCGTAGTTACTCTGTATTTTTACTTTTTTTTGGGTTTTAAAACTTTAACATAAGTTTTTTCTTTTGTGGCTTAACTTCAATACTTTAACCTCATTAAGAATAAGGATCATTTGGTTTCTCTAGGTAAAGAGTCTTAGCCAAAGGTTCTCTCACCCACCCTTGGTCCTTGTGGTAATCAATTCACTACCCAGCTTCTGATTCAAGCTGTTCTTGGTGCATTTGTCCTTCTGTCTCTTTGGTGCATGAAACTAATTTTGAAATTACCGAGCTAGAGCCCCTTGGCATCGTCACCAGCCACATGACTTTTTTGTTTATTCCCGAAGGAAAAATGGGAAGGAAAAGATGGGAGGGTTCATTTTGATTCACGGGAATCTTCAGGGCAAGGCCATGCCCAAGGAGCAGATAGACCTACCTCTCCTCAAGTTGATTGGATTGAGGTTGTTGATGAATGTTCTATGTGG
Source organism: Carnegiea gigantea (assembly GCA_029747015.1). NCBI lineage: Eukaryota > Viridiplantae > Streptophyta > Magnoliopsida > Caryophyllales > Cactaceae > Carnegiea > Carnegiea gigantea. The sequence goes on from JAKOGI010002499.1 coordinate 44,772, forward strand.
GCGTTGGACCACATTATTTTTTGTTATGAGAATATGGGCTTTGTGATTGAAGGCATAGAAATGGAGTTACTGTCCTTTTTGGCCTCTTTAGAAGCTAATAGGAAGGTTGTGAGAGAGAGTGGAGGAGCTGAAGAGGTAGGGGACATCAATGAGGCCTTGCATCAAGTTCATATCTTGGAATGTGAGGGGACTAAATTACCCGATTGAGAGAGGTAATGTCAAGTCAGTGTTGCGGAGGTTTTCTTGTGATATTGCTATTCTTCAAGAATCTATAAAGTAAGTGTTAGCAGGTCTATTGTTATTAGCCTCTTGGGCCGTCGCCTAACGAAGTAGCTTTTCTTGCCGTCAATAGGTCGTTTTGGGTGTATTATAACTCTTTGGGATCCTCAAACTTTCGATCTTATAGGCTCTAGAATAAGTTTATCCTCTCGGTGTTGTAAGTTCAAGCAATTGCAAGATAATTTTGTTTGCAGTCTTATTAGCGTTTATGGTCCTAATGATGGCAATGTGTGGTTGGCCTTTTTGAGGAGATGAGTACTTTGTTGTCTTTATTGGAGCATGGATTTAAAATGTGGTTGAACCAGGATGAAACAGCCGCATTGGAAAGGTTTTGGAGTCGGGTGAACCACGTTTTCATGCCGCGGTGGCCGCGATATGGAACGCGATTGCTGTATTTTATCGATTTTGTCATACTGCTACCAAAACCAAAATCACGACCAAGGCCGCATTTTGAATCCTTGTATGGGATATTCCTTGGTGGCTAGGCAAGACTTCAATGTGGTTAGATTTCCCTCCAAAAGATCTGGTGGGGGAAGGCTGACCATCTCCATGAGAGAATTCTCTGATTTTATCGACTCTTGTAGCCTTATTGACCCTCCTTTAGAAAGTGGTCGTTTTGCATGGTGTTGCCACGAGGAGGTCCTAGTTCTTTCTCGAATCGATCGGTTTCTATTTTTTATTGATTGGGAGTCACTTTTAGGGGCTTCATCAACTTATTCTCCTAAAGGTCACTTCTGATGACGTCCCAATTCTTCTTCATGTTGGAGAAATTCATTCGGGTAAAAGGCCTTTTAAATTCGAAGATGTCTGGCCCGAGATGGAGGCATTTTCTGACCTTGTGAAATCTTTTTGGGTGGAACTAGATGTTTCTGGTTGCTCAAGTTTTATTTGATCAAAGAAGCTGCATTTTGTTAAGTCAAAGCTCAAAGTTTAGGATAAGGATGTTTTTGGCCACCTTGATAATAAGCTAGCTAATTTGGTGGATGAGGTCAAGCACTTCGACGATAAAGAGCAACACTATTCGCTCACCTTTGCTGATAGATTTGAAAGGGTCAAAGTGTAGAAAGAGCTTTCTATGGTGCATTCTTAGATTGACATATTTTGGTGCCAAAGAGCGAAACAACATTAAATTCAAGAAGGAGATTGCAATTCCAAATGCTTACACAAGGTTGCTAATAGCAGAAGAAAATACAATGCCATTCATAACATTAAGGTGGATGGTGAGCTCCACATTAATTATGCTTCTATTAAAGAAGCCATTGTTTTCTACGCTATCCTTCAGCAAAGATAAGCCATCCTGGCCTTTTCTAGAGGGGATCGTTTATGTTTCTATCAGTCTTGATGATGCCTTGGAGCTTGAAAATGATTTTTTGGTGGAGGAAGTTTGGGATGAGATCGCAAGGATAAAGCTTTAGGGCCCAACAATGGCTTTAACATTGCTTTCTGCCAACATTGTTGGAGTTTGGTGAAGGGGGAGATTATGAGACTGTTTGCTGATTTTCAGCAGGAGTGGTGTTTTTGAGAAAAAAAGTCTACATGCCACTTTTATCAGCTGCTTCCTGAAGTGGCTGGGCCGAGGACATTACACAATTTAGATCCATTAGCTTAGTGGGAAGTGCATATAAAATTCTAGCTAAGGTCCTTGCATCAAGATTAGGAAAAGTCCTTGGCAAAATTGTTTATCCAATTCGTCATGCTTTCGTTCTAGGCCGTTAAATTTCAGATGCATCTTTTATTGTTAACGAGTGTATCAACTTGTATCTTAAATTGAAGCAATCAGGAGTTCTTTGTAAGTTCGATATCGAGAGGGTTTATGATCATATTTCCTGGGATTTCCTCATTGTTATTCTTTAGAAAATGGGTTTGGAGTCGTTTTTGGTCTTGATCAACGATGAAGCTATGGGTTTGTTTACTAGTTTGAGAGGGCTTAGCCAAGGGGACCCAGTTTCCCCTTTGTTGTTCATTTTGGTGATGGAGACAATCAGACTTGTGTATAAAGCGAGCGAGGTGGGCTTTTTGGAAGGTTTTTGGATTGGTATGAATGAAGCTCTTAAGACCAAGTGGCTTTAGAGTTTTGCTAAAGAGGAGAATGCTCTTTGGAGGAGTGAGATCACCACCGAATACGGGGTTGATATTCTTGGTTGGTGGACCAAGAAGAGCCCCTATGCTCATGGGGTGGACTGGTGGGAGTCTCTTTTAGTGGGTTTGGGGCATTTCAAATCCTTGGTGCATTTTGAACTAAAGAATGGGTCTATGGCGCTTTTCGGGCATAGTGCTTGTTGTGGGGAGAAACCTCTAAAAATTCAGTTCCTAATCATTTCAGGATGGCACTTTTGAATGATGCTACTTATGCTACCATGCAAGATGTGGTCTCTTGAAATGGTGACCAAAGTCATTAGAACATTATTTTTAAAGAAGCTCTAATGATTGGGTTAGAAAATAGCATGTGCAATTTGATTTTTAGGCAATTATTGCAGAGATGAATGTATTATCTAAGGGCATTCATAAGATTGTCTGGCCTTCTGACCCTAAAAGCTGTTTTACCATCAAGAGTTTCTATAAAAGGTTTTATGATGGTGGGAATTGTTCTGATTTTCCTATTTATTCCATTTGGAAGTCTAAAGCGCCTATTGAAGCCTTGCTTGGGTGGCTATTAAAGGAAAGATCGCCGCAAAGAATGTGGTTAAAAGAAGAAATTTTAATAGGTCTTGAGGAGGAGGAAACGGTGAACCATCTTCTTTTCCATTGTCATTGAGCTTTGTCTCTGTGGCATTAATGTCTTTCCTTTATGGGTGTGTTTTAGGTGCAATCGTCTTTAGTTGGTGGCTAAGAGAAGAATAAGGAATAATAGTTGAGTTTGTGTAGAAAATTAGAACCGAGAGCTTAGTTGCAGTACAAAAGTGTCTCTTTTGGATTTTGTAGATGGAATAATGCATGAGAGAATGAGGGAATTGATGATTTTTGTGTTTGCCCCTTTAATATTTTGGTGTCACCCCCTTGGAGTCTCATTAATATACCTTTTTGATTCCTTAAAAATAATACCAATGAGTTTGTGTAGAAAATTACAAGTTGCTATAAAAAGACAACTGACTTTTTCTTTCTTCGGCTACAAGTAAAATTGTTTTTACTCTAATTAGGCAATCTATGTACACAATAAGACAATCCGTGGAGAAAGGGATGGCTAAGGAACATGTTCTTTTCCTTTGTTGGTTGCTTTTCTCAATTTTAACCTTGACGAATGGCATCTAGTTTGTTCATCCATCTCTTGATGAGTGGCACTTCTCAATGTTTCTAGACAAATACTATTTACATTTGAAATGAACAGAATTGAATTTTCTGCCTGATTATCTATCTGTCTGCACTCTTTTGTGTTCTAGCTTCACTAGTTCACTCCTTGTATGATCAATGATGCTACAGTCAATGTTTGAATTCTTCAACATTTGTGACTTGAACTCTCCCACCTCGCAATATTTTGAGATTTTGACCCATTTTCTTCACTTCAACAGGGTGATTTCCTACTAATTGTTTTGAAGAATTTGCTTGAAAAGCAAGCTGCTATTGGGACTCGTACATTGAAAGTCATTGTTATGTAAGAATATTGTGGAAGATTCTGTTGAGTATGAGGTTATTTGTCTAGTACTTTTCCTTCTAAATATTACAATCTCAACTGTCCAGGTCTGCAACAGTTGATTCCAGTTTGTTTTCAAGTTATTTCGGTGAATGTCCCGTGATTACTGCAGAAGGCCGCACTCATCCTGTGTCAACGTACTTTCTTGAAGATGTTTACGACAATATCGACTATCATCTTCCTTCAGATTCTCCAGCCTGTTTAGACTCTGGCACACGTGGAAATGAGGTACAGTTGAAGCCTTCATGTTAACTTAGATTTTCCCTCTCAATTATCAAGTGTGGCTGTTGAACATATGTGCTCAGCGCACCTGTTCCACCCCCATCCTCCCAATCCTAAACGGAAAGTGGGATCTCATTAAGAAAAAGCTACATAGCATTATCATATTGCAAATCATTATGGAACTAGCATCAAAAAGCATAAAAATAAGTTCTTCTGGAGGATATTTTAACTATCCATACAGAGATGAGCCAGCCAAAATCATGGAGACAATTTCACAATTGGACGTCATCGACGACTACATATTTGTTGAATGGTGGCCCTAAAATTTTTTTTTTTTTTTTTTGGGTAAGTAATTAAAGATGTGTATTAAAGGACACTAAGGGGATGTCACCCATGTACAAAAGGGGCACTACAAAAACATTATACCCCTAAGCTCTCATCCATTATGCAATCGATAAAAGCCAAAAAATTTAACTGTTTGTCACCACTAAGCCCCACACTCCAACTATACAATAACCTCAAAAAATAGAGCTTGAAATCTTGAAATGACAAGATTTTGTCATTAAAAATACGGCGATTCCTCTCTTTTCAAGTAGCCCACCAAATAGCCAAAGGAATCATGTTCCAAATTCCAAGGACCTAGCTCTTCTTCATCCTTCTCCTCCAAACCACCACCACATCTCTCACATTAGAAGGTTGAACCCAACTAATCCCCATAAGCGAGAGAGATAAATTCCAAAGTGAAGAAACCCACCGACAATGTACCAGAAGATGATCCATAGTTTCTTCCTCCTCTAAACACATGGAGCATCTACTTGGACCTCTAAAATTTCTTCTCTTAAGCGTGTCGTCTGTGGGAATCTTGCCTAAGGTGGCTACCCAAGCAAAGAAACACACTTTTGTGGGAGCTTTAGACTTCCAAACAGACTTGGCAGGAAAATCACAATCGTCCATTTCTTCAAATTGTGTGCAACAAAAGCTCTTGACAATAAAGAAACCCTTAAAGTTAAGTGGTCACACAATCTCATCATTACCTTGAGACAGAACCTTTTTGTCAGCAAGTACGGCTAACAAATTACAAACACTATTCTCTTCTCAATCATTAAGGCTCCTTACAAAAGTCAAATCCCAATGGCTCACGTCACCATTCCAAGAAACAACTTGTTTAACCGTGGCATACTTTAGACGAGATATCCTAAAAGAATCAGGAAAAAGATTTTTTAAAGGGCAATCCCCACACCAAACATCGTGCCAAAATAAAACCCTTGATCCATCCCTCACCTCAAAATGTACTAAAAATTTGAAACGGTCGAGACCTGCTAAGATAGATTTTCAACAACCAACCCCGTGAGGATAAGGACTCTTTTTACTCCACCAACCCAACTCGTCTATCCCATATTTTGCCTTGACCATATTTTTCCACATAGCACTATCCTCTATTGCAAACCTCCACAGCCATTTGGTCTTCAACGCTTCATTCATATCACGAAGAGGTCTTATGCCAAGTCCTCCTTATTGTTTAGGACGACATACCTCATTCCAGTTGACTCAGTGGAGGCCGTTACCATTTTCGTTGGAATTCCAAAGAAAATCTCTCACGATTTTCTCTAACCGACTAGCAATGCTAGCTGGGATGGTGAATAAAGACATGAAGTAGATGGGCAGACTACACAAAGTGTTTCTCAAAAGAGTCAATCTACGGTATCTACCCCCTCTGGACAAAAGCTTTGACTTCCACCCTGTCAATCTCTTATGAAACCTCTAAATAACTGGATCCCAAATTGCTATGCTCTTATAAGGAGCACCAAGAGGAAGACCAAGATATGAAGAAGGCAGATGATCAACTCCACACCCAAAAAACGGGCCAACACATGAACATTAGGCACATCGCCAACCGGAATGAGTGCACTTTTGGAGAGGTTGACCCTTAGTCCCGACATAGCTTCAAACCGGAGAAGGATGCACGTTAAGTAGCTCAAATTACTCTCGTCCAACTTGCAAAAAACAAGGGTATCGTCGGCAAAGAGCAAATGGGATATCATCAAACCCTCGGAATGAGGATTAGTAACATGAAAGCCGTTCAAGAAACCTTCCTCACCTGCGTTAATCACCAATCTATTGAGCGTCTCCATAATTAAAATGAATAATAAAGGCGACAACGGGTCACCTTGCCTTAGGCCTCTTGAGCTTGAGAAAAAACCAGATGCTTCACCTTTAACTAAGATAGAGAAGCGCACAGTGGAAATACAAAAAGAGATCCATTTCCTTCACTTGTTTGGAAAGCCCATTTTCTCAAGAATAGCCAAGAGGAAACTCCAAGAGACATGATCATAAGCCTTCTCAATGTCAAGCTTACAAAGGATACCAGAAATCCCAGATCTAATATAAGAATCAATGCACTCATTAGCAATAAAGGCAGCATCCAAAATTTGACGGCCAGGAACAAAGGCATGCTGCGAGGGATCCACAACTTTTCCAACCACTCTCCTTAATCTTGAAGCGAGGATTTTGGCAAAAATCTTATATACACTTCCTACTAAACTGATGGGCTTAAAAGACTTAATATCATCTGCACCAGCTACTTTGGGAATCAAGGCAATAAAAGTAGCATTTAAACTTTTCTCAAAAACACCCTTATCGTGAAAGTCAGCAAAAAATCCCATAATCTCCCCCTTGACAATAGACCAACAATGCTGAAAGAAAGCTATATTGAACCAGTCTGGCCCTGGAGCTTTCTCGTTACCTGACTCAGAGATGGCATTCCACACTATATCTTTAGTAAAATCTTTTACAAGATCGCTAGCATCGTCAGGGCTAATAGAGGCAAAAGCGATTCCATCAAGAAAAAACCTTGACGGTTGATCTTCATGATACAGATTCTCATAGCAGTTGACAATCGCATTTCTGTCGGAAGCAGCATCAATATAAAACTCGCCATCCACTTGAATTTTGTGAATAGCATTAAACTTTCTCCTCCTATTTGACCCTGGTGGAAAAATCTGGTATTACGATCACCATCCTCAATCCGCTATTGCTTTGCTCTTTGGCGCCAAAAGATACCAATGGATTTTCGCACCATAGAGTGTTCTTTTTTAACTCCCAATCTCTCAAATCTATCCGCGCAAGAGAGAGACTGTTGCTGCTCCTTCTTATCTAAGAGCTTCACTTTATCCACCAGACTAGCCATCTTAAACTCTAAATGGCCAAACACTTCCCTATTCCACTGTTTAGGTTTGGTCTTCAAAAAATTGAGTTTCTTTGCCAAAATAAAACTCGAGGGACCAATAACATTCAGTTTATCCCAAACAGATTTGACAAGGTCGCCAAATCCATCCGCCTCAAGGCACATGTTCTCGAATTTGAAAGGACGTCTACCTCTAGAGACTTCCCCAACCCTCAGAAGAATGGGAAAATGGTCCGAAGTAATCTTCGGAAGGGTAACTTAATGAACCCCCTGGAAATGATCTTCCCACTCAACCGAGAAGAGAAATCGATCGATGCGAGATAACACAGGAACCTCCTCATGGTTGGACCAAGTAAAGCGAGCACCTTCTAAAGGAGGGTCAACGAGATTGCAAGAATCAATAAAACTAGAGAACTCTCTCATTGCCCAAGACGACCGACCGCCTGTGGATCTCTCTGAAGGAAACCTAATGACATTAAAATCCCCACTCAAACACCACGGAATGTCGCAAGAAGACATAAAGAACGACAACTCCTCAAATAAAGCCCATCGCATATAGTCGTCATTAGGCCCATAAACCCCGATCAGACCCCACTCAAAATTGTCCTCCAGAGACTTAAACCTGCAGCACACAGAAAACGACTCAATGCGAGATTCACCGAGCTCCAAGACTTGAGGATCCCAAATGACAATAATGCCTCCTGAGCGACCCACTGAAGGTAAGTAAAGTCACTCAATCGGTCGACGACCCCACAAACTAATCGCTAACGGGCGACTAACCACCTCCAACTTAGACTATTGGAGAATAGCAACATCGTAAGCAAAAGTACACAACACCCACTTAACATCCCCCCATTTATTTGGACAATTGAGCCCCCTGGCATTCCAAGCAAGCAATTTAACGGCTGGCCCCATCCGAAAACAGCCTATCCCTATCAACTTTATCCCCCATACTCTCTTCACCCTTCTCACTCTATTTGCTTCCAACGAAGCAAGAAAAGAAAGCAACTCCATTTCTCTACCTTCAATGGCCAGAGCCATCTTCTTACAAAAAAAGACCATTCTTTCCAAGACTCACGTTGACCCTTCACTAACAATCCGTAAATCACTAGAACCGGCCAATGCAGCACCATCTAAACCTTCAGGGTGGGCTTGAGGTAGAGCTTCGTCAAATGAAGAGGGCCCTCCCACCTCGTGCATAATAGGAGAGCTCGACTCAGAAACGACAAGATTAGTCTTTCGGAGATTCTTCCTACGAGAGTAAACAAGCACGCTCGTAGATGGTGAACAAGCTGTAGGATGCAACTCCTCCTCCATCACATTCAGAGATGATTCTGGGATCCTTGAGGCGCACGGAGAACTGCCGTGTGAGTTACAGTCACAATCAAAAGAGGGATAATTCTCCAACAAATCTCTCAACACTTGGAATTGATTCATACAGGGAGGAGAAGCCTCCAAAAACTCCTTCGAACCATTCTTCTTACAGGGAGGCATCGTCGCATCATTAACATTGTCCTTGAAGGAGACCTTTGGCTTCAACACATCACCGCTAACATTTTGTTCTTCACCAATCACGGCTGCACACACATCCCATGAACTACAATCCCTACACTTCCACCCCATCAAAGGCGAATTGGGGGAGCCATCCGGATGACCTCAAACAATATTAGCAAAAGACCTTTCCCTACTCACTGGAAACCTGGAGGGAATAGAAGCATTCCTTGGTGGAGGAGAAGGCTTCTTATGACCCTCAATCAAAGTCTCCTTAAGAATCTTTGTCACCCTAAACCAGTCCTCTGCTTTAGCTCCCTCAGGAAAGATAATTGACCTAGCCTGCCCACCGTTACCCAACAGAGAAAGGACAATGAATCTACCTTTGCTCTTCTTTCTCAGTTGAAGCAACAGGCAGCTTTGACCCCACCTGAGAGATTTGAACCACAATGGTTCTCCCTTCGAGAAACAGAATATGACCATTTGTACTGCCAACCAGCGAAATTCCTGGAAGCTCAACCGGATAAAAGACCTTTTCCTTCTACTAACCTCAGCACCCTTAAAAGGAAAAAGGTCTCCAACCCCCGCAGACACTTCCAGGACCTTCCCTTCGACCCTTACAGAGGCATACATGATCAAATAACAGGCAGTGCAGCGTACCCAGAAGAAACAGAACCACAGAGCAAAAGGAAAAGGAAAACAGGCTCTACTGCCCAGCCGTGAATTGCACTGCCCGGGGAGGGGAAAAGACAAGAGGAGTAGCGGAACAGCACTTACCCGTGGCTGGCCAAAGACCACAGCAGCGCCAAAGGACACAACAGGAGAAACCGCGCAGGAGGAGAAACCGCGCTGGAGGAGATGAACAGGAAGAATTCCGGCGAGACTCCGGCGGCCGGAAAGTTCGTCGGCGACCGGAAACCGCCACGGAAGCTGGCCTGCGGCGACAGAAAATTCCGGCAAACCCAACCCCTGGATCGGCAAAGACCAGAAGCCTCCTCCTACGCACAGAAACTAGAAAACCAAGAGGAACCCGTCGAAACCAACAAACCGACGACCGGCGAAGGGGCGGTCGGTGGCTCCCGGAGACCCAAAGTCCACCGGACTTTAGGTAACCCTCCGATGGCCACTCTAGGCACCCGAACTTCACCGGCCAGCTCCTGGGATCATGACCTGTCTCCCGACGCAGAGAAGAGAGAGACGGGAGGTTGAGGCAGAGGCGTCGAGGTGGCTTCTGGGTGGCCCACCGATGACCGATGAAGGTGGTACAGCAGCGACAAAGGAGTGGCCCGACTGTGGTGGCCGGTGAGAGAGAGGAACGGGACGGGGGGGGTGAGGCTCGGGTGGAATTCAAAATCGCCAGAGCTTACTCACGAAGGTACACATGCCGGTTCGATTGTATCAACCATTTGTCCAGGGAAGTAAACGGATAGATCATACTTATCAGACAACTTGTTGCAGCCATTACTGACTAGTTCTTCAACTTCTGGACTAAGGCATGAAATCTCAGTAAATGTTCACCATTCCTTCTGTTGTGAGTAGTGGCATTGCCTTTCAGATATAGATTTCAGAGAACAGCCTTTCTGCAATTCAGTTGTCTGGGTTTAGGCTGAACCCCTTCCCTCCCGCGACTCATTGCAGATATTCGGGGCTTGGTTTGGTGTATACGTGACTGCACAATCATCATAAGTTAGCCTTATGTTTGTCCTTTCTGCTAACAATTTGCTTCCAGTGATTAGTTAGTGCTAATCCTTCACCAGCTGACAGGGATGGGATGCTCATTTGGGAAGGCAGTGCTCAGTGAAACCCCTCAACTAATGCATTCTTCATCAGCTAATAAGAACATCTGCTGTAGGGATCTTTGTTTGGGGGAGGTCTATTATTTAGGGTACATGGATGCAGACATCCTGTGAAAGCTACCAGATTTGGAATTTGCATTCATACTACTTTTCCATTTTGAGGCAATTTTGTGAATATGTTACTTTTATATCCTCAGATTAGAAGAGCAAGGGAAATCTGTTTTTGATTATTTTCTCTAAAAAAAGCTGTCAGTGCCTAACTTCTGTTTTTCAAGGCTGCCAGCGCCGCTGTCTGTGACCGTAGAGGGAAGAAAAATCTTGTATTGTCTTCATGGGGCGACGACTCTATTTTATTGAAAGAATGCATGAATCCATACTATGACCCCAGCTTATATCAAGCATACAGCAAACAAACACGATTGAATTTGGTATATTCCTCACCGCCAGTTTCTTGTGGCACTACTTTAGGGTTATCTTGCTTTATGTTATCCTTCCTTGTTTGATTGTGTTTGTGCAGAGAAAGTTAAACGAAGATGTCATTGATTATGATCTTCTTGAGGACTTGGTGTGTCATATTGATGAAAATTCTGGTGATGGTGCTATTCTTGTTTTTCTGCCGGTAAGAGTTGTGTATACTTTTTTATTCATGATAAATGTAATTCTGTACACTGGCTTTTGATTGAAAATATTGCTGGGATTACAATGTAGGGTGTTTCAGAAATTTACAGACTGCATGATAAGCTGGCTGCTTCCTTTCGCTTTGGTGGAGAATCTTCAGAGTGGCTGCTGCCACTACATTCTTCTGTGGCTGCAGCCGACCAGAAGAAAGTCTTTTTAAAGCCACCACAAAATATGCGTAAGGTATGGGTTTCAAGTAAATTAGAATCTCGAAGTGCATTGATTATGAAGTTTGAAGTAAGTGTCATATTCATAGTCAGGTTCATGTTGATACTGTTTGCCCCACGTTTTTTAAACTGAACATTGACCCTAAAATACCTATGACTGCTTCTCTAATGGTTTATGTGAGTACTTAGAAATGGCCAATTCGATTACTTTGGGTTGGCCTTATGTTAAGAACTTTATGTTACATCCTATTGTTTTTCTTATTAGCTCAAAGATCGGTAAATTTATAAGAATAGTGTTTCAATAGATAAATTACAAATAGCTGGTGGGTGGAGAAGTTGAAGAGATAGGCATTGGTACATTGAAACTTGTCAAGGCCGTATGCTATTACTCAATTTTAGATATTATGCGTAAGATTTTTATTTCGGTTTTTATGCGCCATCCCCTGGTTTGTAACTTTTCTTGCTCTCTCTGCGCTTGCCAAAGCCATCTGTAATCTTCAAATATTAGTGAATTAATTTTTATTGTGTTTCAGTTCAGCTAGATGGGTTTGTGATTCATGCAGGTAATAATGGCTACGAATATTGCGGAGACAAGTTTAACCATAGACGATGTTGTGTATGTGATTGATTCTGGAAAGCACAAGGAGTACCGCTACGACCCTAAGAAGGTTTCTAGTTATAAACTTTTCATAATGTTTGATGGATGAAATCTTGGATGATGTATTTTATAACCTCTTAACAAAATAGTTTGCACTTATGATTTGTTGCTGCTAGAAACTGTCTATGATGGTTGAAGATTGGATATCTCAAGCAAATGCAAAACAAAGAAGAGGGAGAGCTGGTCGTGTGAAACCTGGCACTTGCTTTTGCTTGTATACTCGGCATAGATTTGAGAAGCTTATGCGCCGGTTCCAGGTATGCTATGGAAATAGTTTGACTTCCATAGTCCACAGATGACTTGTATGCTAATGTTGATCTGAAGAGTGGCAACTAACTTGTTCTGAAATTTTTCTGGCCTGAAGGTTCCTGAGATGCTAAGAATGCCTCTGGTGGAACTATGCTTGCAGATCAAGTTGCTTGCCCTTGGTGACATAAAAACATTTCTGTCCAAGGTAACACCTCATTTCTAAATCAGGCAACTACTACTATCATCTGTGGGATTCAGATTTTTGCCCCTTTTAGATGGATGCAACTGAAGCTTTCCAATGGAATTGTCGTCTCAGTTTTCCTGAGTGATTGAGTGCTACTTTCTGTAGTTAGATACTGAGGATTTCTGGTCCTTTTCCATAATTTATGCTCTCCGATTGAAAATTAGTTTCCTTAGTCAAATTTTTACAAATTGTTGTGATATTGTTAAATGGGAAGGCCTGATGGTTGAGATCAAACAAAAGCAAAAAATATAAAGATTCAAAGAAAGGAAGTTCATGAGAATCAAAATAAGGAACATACTAGTTTTCTAAAGTTAAACCTTCTTCCTTTTCGTTGATCTTTCATCTTATTAATGAGTACTGTTAATAGGATGCAGATGCAAGGACAGGTCACTAGACCCATTCTTCTGCTTTTTTCCCGCCTTTTCTTTAGTTCTGTATGCCGCATGTGGAGGTTTTTTTTTTTTTTTTCAAGGGTGGGGGTGGTTGTGGGGTTACAGCAGTCTTTTGCCTCGGCAAATTCATTCATATAAACATGTGACTTCCAGGGTCTGGAGATTCCCCGGGACGATGCTATACACTCAGCCATCTCATCACTCAAGGAGGTAGTGTTGCTTGAATTCACATATTCAGTTTTCCTTTTTTGTTGTTGTATTTTATTATTTTAGCAATTTCTCAGACTGCTCCCTAAGAGTTATTTGAAATACTATAGTAAAAGGATGGAAGAATCTAACATGAACAAGGAGTCCCTCGAGAAAAAGTGTGCTAACAGCAAAGCTTAAAAGTCGTTGGCGACATATGTATGGTTTGGAGCCCTCTAGAGACTTTCCTAGGATTGTGTACAGCATGTTCAGCAGGCACTATTTGTGTTATCGGGCTCCATTATCGGGGAAACTTCCATCAGGCCCCCCTCTTTTCCTTCAGTACTTTTAATTATCTGGGGAACAACCTTTAGGTGCAGAAACAACAAATCCCAGCATACTATGGCTGCTTCAAAAAGGTTCCTGCAACTTGAAGGCATTCACTCATAAACCAGAACATAGAACCATCAATGAATGTCAAGACCAACATCCAACACTATATGGAGGTGTCCTTTTTAGTGCCTCCATAATGTAATCTTGGTTTGTTGCACGTGGGTTAATGGTTGTTACTGGTTTCGTACTGAGCCCATAAAAACAAGGCTAAAAGTTTGTCTGCAAGATCGGACTTTGAAGCGACATGCAACTTGGCTGCTTTTATTCTTTTGTGTAGGACAAAATAAAGATCAAATTAAAATGTTGTTCATGATTTCTTATGATGCTACATTTATCATTGTTCAGGTTGGTGCTATTGATGAAAATGAAGTGTTGACACCCCTTGGACATCATTTGGCCAAATTGCCAGTTGATTTGCTTCTTGGGAAGGTTTGAATTGCTCTTATTTTCTGTTTTTATTTCTTATAAAGGCAAATCTTGTATTTGTAATTGCAATGTAATATAAAGAGCAATTCTCTTCTTGTTTGGCTAATGGGTGTCACTCTTAACTATCAAGGAAATATGATAAATATTCAATGTTCCTGAATTTCTACCATACCCAAACTGAGGCAATACTTTGATTCTTGCCTTGGAAGGGTTGGGTGGTGGCACTAGTGGGGGTGTTGTGCCCGGGCGGATGACCGGATTGATGTGCTGTGTATGTGGCCTTGCCATGGAATTATGGAGAGCAGTTTTGCTGGAACCTTCATTTAAAAAGTATTGACTGCCTAATTCTCCAATCTCCATGATAGATGAAACAGAGGACAAGGTCAATGGAGGAATTTTGATTTAGTCCAAAGTTGGAAAATTGTCCAAAAAGGTGTTTCTTTTTCATTGCCGAAAAAATGGACAATATTTAGAAGCTTCTAACTTGCAATTTCTACTTTAGTGGTATATTATTATAGTTCATCCCGCTCATCATGGCTTGCTCTTGTCTTTTTGCATCATCATTGGGCCCAATATATATTATATATATAGATAAGATATCGGATAGTTATGCTAATCATGAGAGCTGGGACTAGATCTATTCCCTATGATTGTCATCCATCTAGTCACTCCTATGCTGATTAACTCCCAATCCAACATAGCCCTTGGATTGCAATCCAAGGGATATTATCCAATCTCAGCAAGCCCTCTCCACTCCACCCCTTGAGTTTTCTCCTCCGGTCTTGCCCATTCAATGCCACAACAGATGGCATGATGGCTGGTGTGTAGGAGAGACAATGCAATGGATTGGTGGGTGGGAGGTTGGGTGCTTGGAAGAGGTTTCCCTTGCTCTGGAAGTTATTCTTTGATATGCTCTGTGTGTGTGCCTGCATGTTCTAATGAATGCTATGCCATTACCTTAGTTGCTGTAACGAGATGCCGACTTTAGCAGGTTAAGGAAGGTCAGATGTTCACATTCTTGCTCGTGACTGCTGTTTCTCATTTTTGGGGTTCTGTTCTCTTTCTGAGCATATTTGTTAGCTTATTAAAAACAAAATAAAGGTGGAGAGTTCAACTGACGATGGGCAGCAGACGAACTTGTGGCCTTTGTCTGGTATTAGTGTTGAAACAAGTTAATTCAAATATTGTTTGTTGCTTTGTTGCAGATGATGTTATATGGTGCAATGTTTGGCTGTCTGTCTCCCGTTCTATCGATTTCAGCAATCCTAAGCCACAAGTCCCCATTTACTTACTCAAAAAATGAGGTTTCTGCATGCCATAGTAACTAGCATTTGAGCTCTACCCTTGCAAATTTGAAATCAACTTGTATCACAAAGATTGCTCTTCTATTTCTGTTACAGAGGGAATCAGTTGAAAGATCAAAATTTGCAATTATGATGGATAAAACAGATGGATCAGGCCCTCCAAATGATAATGAGAAGCAATCCGACCACATTTTAATGATGGTTGCCTACAGAAAATGGGAAAGGATTTTGAGTGAGGCAAGTCTTCAATGTTGCAAAGCCTCCTTTTCCTCATCTTATTGCTTCTCAAATAATGCCCTTTTGAGACGACAGATTCTTTTCTGATGAAATATGATTCAGAATACAAGAACAATGTCTTGTACTTTTAAAGTATTCTGGCACGCTGTTATTTGCCCATATGGAACATGTAAATAACTATGTTCATCAGTCAGTAGGCATGCTTTATTTAGATGTTATTGACACTCGTGACTCGTGTATGTGCTTATCAAGAAGGTGTGCGGTGTAGCCTTATCAAATGCTCAGTTTGGTATGCTTTTGGTTGACTGACACAATCTTTTTGTTCCAGAGAGGAGCTAAAGCTGCACAAAATTTCTGCAGATCATATTCTCTCAGCAGCTCAGTTATGTACATGATAAGGTGCATATTGTGTTACTCTTTTCCCCTGGGTTTATGCTCCATCATCTTTTGTTTTTTTGTTTGGGGGGGGGGGGCGTGCTGTTTGACGATGAAACACGTAACACCGTAACAGTTAATCATGGGGATAAATTTATGTATTTGATGGAGAACTTACCCTGAATTCCTTTTCATTTGAGTGATAAACCAAATGATTTTATTATCCTCGGACAAAACTCCCTGTAAAAACAGGGTAATAACCATGGGTATGAAATAAGGATGTTCCTGATGAAATGGTCACATTAGAAAGGTTTTGAAGTTGAGTGAACCACATTTCAGATTACATTGGACTAAGGCAAAATCCTTTGCTGAATTCCTCGCTTGTCCTTTGATGTGGAGTAGTTTGCAATCAATTATTTTTTAAATTTTGGATCTGAATAGCAGAGCTTGATGATTTCTCACTGTCTCTTTGCTGATGACACTCTCATCGTTTGAAAAAACATGACAGGAATCTTGATTATTTGATGTGTATCCCTGTTTTGTTTGAAGCAATGTCTGGGCTTAGAGTCAACTTGTCAGTTCTTACCCCAACTGGTGAGGTCTCTTACCCTCAACACCTGGCTCATCCCCCCCCCCCCCCCACGGTGGGGTTTGATTATTAATCATCTTCTTACCTTGGTCTCCCTTTTGGTGCCAATCATAGGAGCAAAGTAACGTGGGAGCTTATTGTTAAAAGGTTCCATAAGAGATTAACAGGGTGGAAATCTAAGCTTTTGTCCAAGGGCGACAGGGGAGGCTTCCTTTGTTGAAGAGCAGTCCCATTTATTTCACATATTTGTTTGCTATCATAGATAGCATTGCTATCTTGAGAAAATTATGGGAGATGGTCCAATGTTGAAACTGGTGGTTTCCATTTGGTGGATTGGGGAGAGGTTTGTTGTCTCAAGCTTAGGGGGGCCTAGGCATGAGACCTCTTGTTCGCCTTATGAATGAAGCCCTTCAGACCAAATGGCTTTGGCGTTTTGGGATAGGGGAGGAGGCTCCTTTAAAATGTGTGATCAATGCCAAATATGGGGTGGACAGTATGGCTGATAGAGCAAGAAAATTCCCTTTGCTCATGGGGTGGGTAGGTGGGTTGTTGGAAGTCGATCATAGCTGGCGTGGAGCATTTCAAATGATTAGTCTTTTTTGAGGTGAAGAATGGGTCTAAGGTGCTTTTTGGCATGGTTTTTGGTGCATTGAACATAATATTTTCAAGGAGCCCTAACGAGGCTCTGTTCTCTTGGAATGGTGATCAACTTCATTGGAACATAATGTTCTCTTGGAATGGTGATTAAAGTCATAATAACATAATGTTTTCAAGGAGCCCTAATGAGGCCCTGTTCCTTTTGTTGGTAATCCTTGGCCTCCAGTGCTTTTCACTCTTTTCCACTTCTTTCTATTTCTTCCTACTCTTTCCCACTCCCTTCGATTCCTTCCCACTCTCTCCCTCCTACTCCTTTCATTCCCTTCTACTCCTTCCAACACTTTGAAACCTTGTATAATGTATGTAATTATGTATACTAATGTTTTAATAATTATCAGCCTAATATATATATTTTCTTGCGTAAGTAATCAAAGATGTATAATAAAAGGACACCAAGAGGATGTCACCCATGTACAAAAGGGGCAATACAAAAACATTATGGCGTTAAGTTCTCATCCATTATGCAATCGATAAAAGTCAAAAAATTTAACTCTTTGTTACCACTAAACCCCACACTCCAACCATACAACAACCTCAAAAAATAGAGCTTGAACTATTGAAATGACAAGATTTTGTCCTCAAAAATACGATGATTTCTCTCATTCCAAGTAGCCCACCAAATAGCCAAAGGAATCATATTCCAAACTCCAAGGATCCAGCTCTTCTTCATCCTTCTCCTCCAAGCCACTAACACATCTCTCACATTAGAAGGTTGAACCCAACTAATCCCCATTAGCGAGAGAGATAAATCCCAAAGCGAAGAAACCCACCGACAATGTGCAAGAAGATGGTCCACAGTTTCTTCCTCCTCCAAACACATGGAGCATGTACTTGGACCTCTGAAATTTCTTCTCTTAAGCATGTCATCTGTGGGAATCTTGCCTAAGGTGGCTGCCCAAGCAAAGGAACACACTTTTACAGGAGCTTTAGACTTCCAAATGGACTTGGCAGGAAAATCACAACCGTCCAAGGCTTCAAATTGTGTGGAATAAAAACTCTTGACACTAAAGGAACCCTTAAAGTTAAGTGGCCACACAATCTCATCATTACCTTGGGATAAAACCTTTTTGCCAGCAAATACAGCTAACAAATTACAAATACTATCCTCTTCCCAATCATTAAGACTCCTTACAAAAATCAAACTCCAATTGCTAACGTCACTATTTCAAGAAACTACTTTAACCGTGGCATACTTCAGACGAGCCATCCTAAAAAGATCGGGAAAAGATTTTTCAAATACGATCCGCACACCAAACATCGTGCCAAAATAACACGCTTGAGCCATCCCTTACCTCAAAATGCACTAAAGATTTGAAACGCTCAAGACCTGCTAAGATAGATTTCCAACAACCAACTCCGCGAGGATAAGGACTCTTTTTACTCCACCAACCCAACTTGTCTATCCCATATTTTGCCTTGATCACGTTTTTACACATAGCGCTATCCTCTTTTGCAAACCTCCACAGCCATTTGGTCTTCAACGCTTTATTCATAACACGAAGAGGTCTTGTGCCAAGTCCTCCCTGCTGTTGAGGACGGCATACCTCATTCCAATTGACCCAGTGGAGGCCGTTATCATTTTCGTTGGAATTCCGAAGAAAATCTCTCATGATTTCCTCTAACTGACTAGTAATGCTAACTGGGATGGTAAATAAAGACATGAAGTAGATGGGCAGACTACACAAAGTGCTTCTCAAAAGAGTCAATCTACCCCATCTGGACAAAAGCTTTGACTTCCAGCCTGCTAATCTCTTATGAAACCTCTCAACAACTGGATCTCAAATCGCTATGCTCTTATAAGGAGCACCAAGAGGAAGACCAAGGTATGAAGAGGGCAGATAATCAACTCGACATCCAACGAAACGGGCCAACACATGAACATTAGGCACATCGCCAACCGGAATGAGTGCACTTTTGGAGAGGTTGACCCTTAGTCTCGACATAGCTTCAAACCGGAGAAGGATGCACCTTAAGTAGCCCAAGTCACTCTCGTCCAGCTTGCAAAAAACAAGGGTATCGTCGGCAAAGAGCAAATGGGATATCACCAAACCCTCGGAATGAGGATTACTAATATGAAAGCCATTCAAGAAACCTTCCTCACCTGCTTTAATCACCAATCTATTGAGAGGCTTTATAGCCAAAATGCACAATAAAGGCGACAACAAGTCGCCTTGCTTTAGACCTCTTGAGCTTGAGAAAAAAACCAGATGCTTCACCATTAACTAAGATAGAGAAGCGCACAGTGGAAATACAAAAAGAGATCCATTTCCTCCACTTGTTTGGAAAGCCCATTTTCCCAAGAATAGCCAAGAGGAAACTCCAAGAGACATGATCATAAGCCTTCTCAATGTCAAGCTTACATAGGATACCAGAAATCCGAGATCTAATATAAGAATCAATGCACTCATTAGCAATCAAAGCAGCATCCAAAATTTGACGGCCAGGAACAAAAGCATGCTGTGAGGGATCCACAACGTTTCCAACCACTTTCTTCAATCTTGAAGCGAGGACCTTGGCAAGACTCTTATATACACTTCCTACGAAACTGATGGGCCTAAAAGACTTAATATCATCTGCACCAGCCACTTTGGGAATCAAGGTAATAAAAGTAGCATTTAAACTTTTCTCAAGAACACCCTTATTATGAAAGTTAGCAAAAAATCACATAATCTACCCCTTGATAATAGACCAATAATGCTGAAAAAAGCTATATTGAACCCGTCTGGCCCTGGAGCTTTCTCGTTACCTAACTCAGAGATGGCATTTAACACTTCATCTTCAGTAAAATCTTTTCCAAGATCCCTAGTATCCTCAGGGCTAATAGAGGCAAAAGCGATTCCATCAAGAAAAAACCTTGATGGTCGATCTTCATGATACAGATTCTTATAGGAATTTGACAATCGCATTCCTGGCCGAGGCAGCATCAACATAAAATTCGCCATCCACTTGAATTTTGTGAATAGCATTAAACTTTCTTCTCCTATTTGCCACTTGGTGGAAAAATTTGGTATTACGATTACCGTCCTCAATCCACTGTTTCTTTGCTCTTTGGTGCCAAAAAATATCAATGGATTTTTGCACCATAGAGAGTTCTTTTTTAACTCTCAATCTTTCAAATCTATCTGCCCAAGAGAGAGACAGTTGCTGCTCATTCTCATCTAAGAGCTTCACTTTATCTACCGGACTAGCCATCGTAAACTCTAAATGGCCAAACACTTCCCTATTCTACTGTTTAAGTTTGGTCTTCAAAAAGTTGAGTTTCTTTGCCAAAATAAAACTCGAAGGGCCAGTAACATTCAGTTCATCCCAAACAGATTTGACAAGGTCGTCAAAGCCATCCGCCTCAAGCCACATATTCTTGAATTTAAAAGGACGTCTACCTCTGGAGACTTCCCCAACTCGCAGAAGAATGGAAAAAATGGAAAAATGGTCTGAAGTGATCTTCGGAGGGGTAACTTGATGAACCCCCTGGAAATGATCTTCCCACTCATCCGAGAAGAGAAATCGGTCAATGCGAGATAACATAGGAACCTCCTCATGGCTGGACCAAGTAAGGCGAGCACCTTCTAAAGGAGGGCCAACGAGATTGCGAGAACCAATACAACTAGAGAACTCTCTCATTGCTTAAGACGACCGATCACCTGTGGATCTCTCTAAGGGAAACCTAATGACATTAAAATCTCCACCCAAACACCACGGAATGTCCCAAGAAGATATAAAGAATGACAACTCCTCACATAAAGCCCGTCGTATATAGTCGTCATTAGGTCCATATACCCCAATCAGACCCCACTCAAAATTGTCCTCAAGAGACTTAAACCTACAACACACAGAAAACGATCCAATGCGAGATTCACTAAGCTCTAAGACTTGAGGATCCCAAATGACAATAATGCCTCCTGAGCGACCCATTGAAGGTAAGTAAAGCCACTCAATCGGTCGACGACCCCACAAACTAAACGCTATCGGCCGACTAACCAACTCCAACTTAGATTCTTGGAGAATAGCAACATCGCAAGCAAAAGTACGCAACACCCACTTAACATCCCCCCGCTTATTTGGACAATTGAGCCCCCTGACATTTCAAGCAAGCATATTAACGGCTATTAACGGCTGGCCCCATCCGAAAACAGCCTATACCTATCAACTTCATCCCCCATACTCTCTTCAACCGACTGTTCCCCTCTCTTTCTATTTGCTTCCAATGATGCAAGAATTATCAGCCTAATATTTATTATTTGTTATTTTCAATTAACTACTTTTATTTATTTTATAAAGTTCAAATTAACTATTTCTCATAAATATAATATACTCATGTTTATAACAAACCAACCAATATAACATCTAGGGCCTGTTCTTTTGGTTGGGAAATAAGGGTTGGTAAATGAGTAAAGTTGGTTGAAATTGGTAGAGGTGGGTTGAACTTGGTTGAGATTGGTAGAAGTGGATTGCAGTTTTTTTTTGGGGGGTATGATGGGTAGAACTTGGTTAAGGTTAGAGAAGATTGGAAGAATTTGGTTGAAGTTGGTACAGTTTTTTGGTATGATGGGTAGAAGATGATTAATGTAAAAAAGTGGGAATATTTGAATTGAGTTGTTGAGTTGTTTTTTTTTTTTTTTTTTTTTTTTGGGTTATGACAGGTCGAAGTTGGTTGAAGTAGTTTGAAATTGAAAATTTTTTTAATTAGAGTTGGTAAAAGTTTGTAGAAACAGATTGAAATTAGTTGAAGTTGATAAAATGAGATTTATCAACGAAGAGAAAAGGCCCTGAATTAATATGTATACATATAATAATTTAAAAATAAAGTAATATTATACTATGTATGTTAGTTTACCGTCATAATGCAAACCATGAAAAAAAATGCGTGTACACATAGTATCGATTCTCAACCATAAAGCTTAAATATAGTTAATTTCATGTTATACAAATCATTACTAAAACAAATATCAATGCTCCCACCCAATTCCACTTCTTTTCATTTCTTCCCACTTCTTCCTACTCCAGTTCATTCCTTCCCACTCTTGCATACAACAAACCACTCCTTCCCACTTTTTTCCATAACTTTCCATTCCACACCCACAATTTAACCACGAGAAGAATAGGCCCTTATTAGGAAGAGGAAAAAGTCTACAACTTCTTTGCTACAGACAGTTGTCGAGATGAATGTGTCTTCCGGGTTTATTGATGAGATTCTCTGGCCTCATGACTCAATGTTCTTTCCTAGCTTAGAGTTTCTGCCGAAGGCTTTATGATAGTGGCAATGACACTAGTTTTCCTTCATAGGCCATTTAGAAGTCTAATGCTCCCACTAAAATGTGTTTTTTGGATTGGGTGGCCACGAAAGATAAGATCCCTACGGAGGATGTGCTTAAAAGAAGCAGTTTCTATGGGCCTAGTGGATTTTTTCTGTGTCTCGAGGAGGAAGAAATGGTAGACTATCTTTTGTTCATTGTCATTGGGTTTCGTCACTCTGGCATTTGTCTCTTTCCTTGATGCGTGTTAGATGAGTTCAATTTTTTTCTGTCAAAGACATGGGGATGTAGGACGCTCTAATAGCAATTACTACCTCGGAAAAGTTCACACTAGAATTTTCAAACACTTATGTAATGTTTGGTTGGATGTAATGTAATGGTAATGTAATGCAATCAACATTGCAATGTAATAATGATTACTTAGTTTGTGGTAATCATAATTACAAAATAGTTCTTTTATTGCAATATTGCCATACAATCAAAGAAGGTAATGAAAATACAATTATAAGTTTGATTGCATTACAGGGTTAATTACATCTAACCAAAGATTACATTAATGTTTCAATTCAATTCAAGTCCACCTCCCTCGAACATATTCGGGATTCTAAATAGAAAAATACAGTCTAAATAATAAGAAAACTAAATGATAATGTAATCAAAAAGATATTATTTGCTAGCTAAATGACAGAAGGAAGTAACTAAAATATAACATCCTTCTAAATAAAAATTCTAAATTTCAAAATTTCCTATTTTTCTAGAATATATCTTCCCATGATATTTGTTTGCATCACATGGTGGTGGCGTGGACAAGAAGAATGAAAAAGAGTGGATTGTGGTGTTTGGAAGATGATTCCTTTGGCCATTTGGTGGTGTACATGAAAGTAATGGACTAGTCATATTTTTAAGAGCAAAGCTTTGTCCTTTAAAGATTTCGAAGTATACATTTTGCGAACCTTACATAGTTGAAGTCATGCTCTTTATGGTGGAAGTGATGTACATGTGGGTGGTAAGTGAACCAAATCAACTCAAACTCAAACTAAACAAGAATCAACCAAAGAAAAGTGAATATGGTGGAAGATAGTTTGAGATGGTTTGAAGAATAATAACAAAAAGAACAAGGATAAACAAGACCTTGTAATTAAGATAATCCTTCACGGAGCCACTCAATGACTTGATCTTGGGCTAATTCTCTAGTCTTAACCAAGGAATCACTCCAATTGGAAAAGGAAGAGAACCTAGAACACCACTTGAATGAGCCAAATTCAAGATATAGAACTAGGAATTTTGAGACACAAATGAGAATCACTCTCAAAGTTGCTTGTATTACTTTGGAAATCTCTTACAATGCTGAATGATTAGCTTCACATGCCCCTCCCCTTTTATAGACTCAGCAAAAGACAATCAAAGACTCAAATAACTCCTAACAATTAAAACTAGCTAATGAAAAGTCCAAGAAAAATGAAAAGACTCATCATAAAAGGGGTGGGGGAGGTTACAAGGAATATTCTAGGATTTCTTAGCTGATTACACCAATCTAGAAGGCTCCAAAAACGTGCACAATGTCAGCCACACAATCACATGTAATCGAAGACTCTTCATATTCCCAGAATTAATCCTTGCAACTGCCTCAACTTCAACAGAGCATAACTTCCAGAATATTCGGCCAAATCACGCGTTCTTGGGCTTGTTAGAAAGCCCTGGAAGTCTATTTTTCAGAATGGGCTCATTTGCTCAATTTGGATAAGCGGTTTGAAAGTTATGGCCCAAACAATGCACCTATCTCAGACTTGACTGGATCAGCACAACGTATCTTTGAGTGATATTTTGCCCAATCAAATGATGTCCAAATTAAATAAAATTGGGCTTATTTTAAAGCTGACATCTTAAGCTTCAAAACCATGTGGAGCCTCAAGTTGTGGGTCCACGTTAGGTAGGCCAAAAGTGCACACAAAAGTCGGGAAATTTCTGGATGAAGGCGGCACTACCTCTTCGGGCATGAACGCCAATTTCCGGCAAAGTTTGGCAACTTCCTTGACCTCTTGAAGCTTGAGTGAATCCTCCTTGGGCTGAGCTTGATGGTCCTTGGGCTTCTCACGATGGTCTCCATCATTTCCCCCGGGTAAGTGAAAGTTTGCCCTCAAACTAGGAAGGGGCTCATCATCGAAATAGGGGCTAAGATCGGAGACATTGAAGGTAGCCGAAACTCCATAATCTCCAGGTAGATAAACCTTGTATGCATTGGGCCCAACCTTCTCAAGGATTTCAAATGGACCATCGGAACGCGGCATCAACTTAGATTTTCTCTTTGAAGGGAAACGCTCCTTCCTCATGTGAATCCATACCAAATCTCCTGGTTGAAAATGTACCTCCTTGCGATGCTTGTTGGCGCTTTGCATGGCTCTTTCATTAGCCTTGGCAATGTTATCTCTAACTCTTGCATGAAGATCTTGGATCTCCTTGGCTCTTTTTTCAGCTTCCCAACTAAATTTTGTGGGAGTTGGAATGGGAACAAGATCCAAGGGACTCTTGGGATTGTAGCCATACACAACTTGAAATGGAGAGAGTTGGGTCGACTTACTAGGCACTCGATTGAATGCAAACTCGGCATGTGGTAGCAACTCATCTCAATTCTTCAAATGCTTCTTCACTAGGACTCGAAGTAAGGTACCCAAAGTCCTATTAGTGACTTCAGTTTGTCCATCAGTTTGGGGATGACAAGTAGTGCTAAACTTGAGTTGAGTACCCAATTTGCGCCATAGAGTTAGCCAAAAATGACTAAGAAACTTGGAGTCCCGATCGGATACCATGCTCTTTGGAATGCCATGTAGTCTCACAATCTCCTTGAAGTAAAGATTAGCCACTTGAGTAGCATCATTAGTGGTGTGGCAAGGGATGAAATGCGCCATCTTGGAGAATCGATCCACAACCACCATAATGGAGTCTTTGTTCCTTTGGGTTCTAGGCAAACCCGTGATAAAATCCAGGCTAATATCTTCCCAAGGGGCTTGAGGAATGGGGAGTGGAGAATACAATCCTTGGGGCAAAGAATGGCTCTTAGCCATTTGACAAGTAGAACATCTTTTGATGAAATGCTCTACATCTCTTGACATCTTAGGCCAATAGTAGTGTTCCTTCAACATTGATCTAGTCTTCTCAACACCAAAATGGCCAGCTAGGGCTCCTCCATGCAGCTCTTGGATAAGCAGTTCACGAAATCCACATTGAGGTATACAAAGGCGTGAACCTTTGAATAGGAACCCATCTTCTAAGTGGAACAACCCATGGGGGTGTTTAAGACACTTCTCAAAAATGTCCTTGAAATCATCATTTTTGGGTACAAATCTTTAACAACTTCAAACCCAAGTACTTTAGTACTCAAAGTGGAGAGTAATAAGTACCTTCTTGACAATGCATCAGCTCCTTTGTTGAGAGTACCCGCCTTATGTTGGATAGTGAAGTGGAAGGACTGAAGATACTCTACCCATTTAGCATGTCTAGGGTTGAGCTTGTGTTGTCCTTGAATGTATTTGAGAGCTTCATGGTCGGAATGAAGGATGAACTCACCTCCAACTAAGTAATGACGCCAATGCTCCAATGCTCTAATGATTGCATAAAACTCCTTGTCATAGGTGGAGTACTTCTTCTTGGCATCGTTGAGCTTCTCACTAAAAAAGGCAATGGGTCTCCTCTCTTGAGATAGGACAGCTCCAATTCCTACCCCGGATGCATCACATTCTACTTCAAAGACTTTGGTAAAGTCGGGCAAGGCTAGAACGGGGGACTAGTGAGCTTCTTCTTGATCTCTTCAAAGGCTTGTTGTGCTTGCTCGTTCCATGAAAACTCTTTGCCTTTAATTACCTCGGTCATAGGAGCCATAATTGTGCTGAAATTTCTAATGAACCTCCGGTAAAATGAGGCTAGGCCATGAAAACTCCTTACTTGAGTGATGGATGTAGGAGTTGGCCACTCTTGAATAGCCTTGATCTTGCTTTCATCAACTTGGAGGCCTTGGGCGGAAACAATGAAACCCAAGAATACCACTTGAGGAGTGAAGAAAAAGCATTTCTCCATATTGCCATAAAGTTGTTCTTGTGAAAGAATCTCCAAAACTTGTTGCAAATGCTTGGCATGCTCCTCCTCGGTCTTGCTATAGACCAAGATATCATCAAAGTAAACGACAACACAAGTTCCAATGAGGGGCTTGAGAACTTGGTTCATGAGTCTCATAAAAGTGCTCGGGGCATTAGTAAGCCCGAATGGCATTACAAGCCACTCATATAAACCTCCTTTAGTCTTAAAGGCGGTTTTCCATTCATCACCTTCAAAAATACGAATCTGATAATAGCCACTTCTAAGATCAATCTTAGAAAAGATAGCGGCTCCATGTAATTCATCCAATAGATCTTCCAATCGGGGAATAGGAAACCGGTACTTGATAGTGATCTTGTTTATTGCCCGGCTATCAACACACATACGCATGCTACCATCCTTCTTAGGAACAAGGAGGGCGGGCACGGCACATGGGCTTAGACTTTCCCGAATTAAACCCTTGGACAAGAGATCATCCACTTGTCTTTGGACTTCTTGAGTTTCGCTTGGAGACATCCGGTATGCCGGCTTGTTTGGAAGTACGGATCCGGGAACGAGGTCTATCTTGTGTTGGATAGATCTTGGAGGGGGAAGGCCATGTGGAATTTCTTGTGGAAAAACATGGTGATAGGCTTGTAGAAGAGGGGTGAGTAGTGGATGTGAGGGAGATGATGGCTTAGACTCTTCTTGTAAAATTATCAAGTCTTTAAAAGACTCATACTCATGGTGCTCAGATTTGAGAAGAGTAGTAAAGAAGACTTCCAAATGAGGATTGTCTTTTGGCTTAGAGGGGGAAGGACTTTTGAGAGGGGTAAGAGTGATTTTCTTACGGTCCTTGAGAAAAGAGTAAGTGTTCATCCGGCCATCATGGATGACACTTCTATCAAAAAGCCATGGTCTACCCAATAATATATGGCAAGCATCCATGGGGACTATATCACACCAAATCTCATCTTTATAGTTTTTCCCAATTGAAAAAGAAACAAGACAACGGTGAGTAATTTGCAAACCTTTGCCTTGATTCAACCATTGTATGGTGTAGGGATTTGGACGAGGAGAGACTTGCAGCTTGAGTTTGTCCACCATAGTCTTTGAGGCAACGTTAGCACAACTACCTCCATCAATGATAAGGGAACAAACCTTGTCTCCTACGGTACACCTGGTGTGAAAAATGGCTTCTCTTTGCTCCATGTCCTTTTGAGTGGCAATTCCACTCAAGGCCCGGCGGATAACAAGCAACTCTCCTTCATCGGGGCCTTCCTCAACTTCTTCCAAACTTCCTTCTTCAAAGTGCTCTCCTTCTTCTTCATCATAGGCATGTTCATCACATGCTTCTTGGTACTCCGCTAGGGAAACAATCCTCCTGTTTGGACACTCAGATGCATAGTGTCCCATGCCTTGACACCGAAAGCAACGAACCTTGTCCTTTGATTTGGGCTCTTGTGTGGAGGGTTTTGGAGGGGTTGGAGTGGTGTTTTTGGTTTGTGGAGGTGGGGGATTTTGTGGACGAGGAGGGTAGTACGGAGGCTTTTGTGTGGGGTAAGGACGAGAGAGAGGCTTGGAAAGGACACTCTTTCCCTTTGATTTCTTTTGTTGCTCTACCTTGTAGGCTAGAGAACTCAAGTCATCTAGGGATGAATAGGGTTGCAACTCAATTACATGAGCAATGGACTCATCAAGACCGGTCAAGTATCTTACCAAGGTTTGTGAGTCGTCTTCTCTCAAATCGCATTTGAGTAGGAGTTGTTCAAACTCCCGAGTGTATTCTTCCACACTCTTGGATCCTTGCTTGAGTCGATGGAGCTTGAGATAATTGTCTTGCACATAGTGAGAGGGAAGAAACTTGGCCTTGAGTTTTTCTTTCATTTTGGCCCAAGTTCTGATTTTCCCTTTCCCGTTTCTTGCTCTTTTCGCTCCAAGGTTAGCCCACCAGATTGAAGCATATTTTCTGAGTTTAAGGGCTACAAGCTTTACCTTCTTATCTTCCGGGATGTCCTCATATTCAAAGATCCTCTCAATGGTGTGCAACCAATCGAGAAATAAGTCCGGATCAAGTTGGCCTTCAAATTCGGGGATGTCAATTCGGACACCACCAATATTTCCTCCTTGCCTTCGTCTCCTTGGGGGTTCCTCATCACTTGAATTGGCATGGGAGTGATGGACTTCCTCTTCAGATTCAACCACCGGTTCATGAGGATGAGAGGGAGTGGGGCTATGAACCCACCTTCTTTTCTCCTCCAAAAGTTGCCCAAGTTGAGTTCGAAGATAAGTGAGTTGTGCTTCTAACTCTTCCACACGTGCTTGGTCGCTTCTTGTGGACTTTGTAGACATGTTGGAGATGCGTTGAAGGAAGAATATGCAGCAGGGAAAGTGGCACGGTCGTGCAAGGGGGCACGGTCAGGCCGTGCTATGCTTCGGCTGAAGAAAATGCAGAAAAGTAGAGTGGCACGGTCGTGCTTGGCGGCACGGGGGCACCGTGCTCCGTCTCGACTTGAAGATTCCTGGAAAAAGAATATGGCACGGTCGTGTGTTGTGGCACGGGGGCACCGTGCTGCTTCTCTGGTCTTCAAGACTTCGGATTGCCGGTTTGTGCCTCTTTTTTTTTTTTTTTGTATTTTGGCTTTTTGGGATGTGTTTGGGTATGATGTGGGTCACTTAAAAGCCTTGGCTCTGATACCAATTGATGTAGATGTGGGTGGTAAGTGAACCAAATCAACTCAAACTCAAACTAAACAAGAATCAACCAAAGAAAAGTGAATATGGGGAAGATAGTTTTAAGATGGTTTGAAGAATAATAACAAAAAGAACAAGGATAAACAAGACCTTGTAATTAAGATAATCCTTCACGGAGCCACTCAATGACTTGATCTTGGGCTAATTCTCTTGTCTTAACCAAGGAATCACTCCAATTGGAAAAGGAAGAGAACCTAGAACACCACTTGAATGAGCCAAATTCAAGATATAGAACTAGGAATTTTGAGACACAAATGAGAATCACTCTCAAAGGTGCTTGTATTACTTTGGAAATCTCTTACAATGCTGAATGATTAGCTTCACATGCCCCTCCCCTTTTATAGACTCAGCAAAAGACAATCAAAAGACTCAAATAACTCCTAACAATTAAAACTAGCTAATGAAAAGTCTAAGAAAAATGAAAAGACACATCATAAAAGGGGGTGGGGGAGGTTACAAGGAATATTCTAGGATTTTTGCAGCTGATTACATCAATCTAGAAGCATCTAAAACGTGCACAATATCAGCCACACAAATATATGTAACCTAAGACTCTTCATATTCCCAGCATTAATCCTTGCAACTGCCTCAACTTCAACAGAGCATAACTTCCAGAATACTCGGCCAAATCACGCGTTCTTGGGCTTGTTAGAAAGCCCTGGAAGTCTATTTTCCAGAATGGGCTCATTTGCTCAATTTGGATAAGCGGTTTGAAAGTTATGGCCCAAACAATGCACCTATCTCAGACTGGACTGGATCAGCACAACGTATCTTTGAGTGATATTTTGCCCAATCAAATGATGTCCAAATTAAATAAAATTGGGCTTATTTTAAAGCTGACATCTTAAGCTTCAAAACCATGTGGAGCCTCAAGTTGTGGGTCCACGTTAGGTAGGCCAAAAGTGCACACAAAAATCGGGAAATTTCTGGATGAAGGCGGCACTACCTCTTCGGGCATGAACGCCAATTTCCGGCAAAGTTTGGCAACTTCCTTGACCTCTTGAAGCTTGAGTGAATCCTCCTTGGGCTGAGCTTGATGGTCCTTGGGCTTCTCACGATGGTCTCCATCACACTCCATGCTTGTACCCCTCCTACACACCTTTCAACATGTCTTCCCTCAAGAGATACCTTATGGCTTGCCACCCAAGCGGTCCATCCAACACGAAATTGACCTTGTGCCCGGTTCCACTCTCCCAAATAAACCGGCCTATAGGATGAACCCTCAAGAAACTCAAGAAGTCCAACGTCAAGTTGATGATCTCCTAGCTAAGGGTCTAATCCGTGAGAGCTTAAGCCCTTGTACCGTCCCGGCCCTACTTGTGCCAAAGAAAGATGGAAGTATGAGAATGTGTGTTGATAGTAAAGCTATCAACAAGATCACCATTAAGTATCGGTTCCCTATCCTAAGGTTGGAGGATTTGCTTGATGAGCTTCATGGAGCCACTATCTTCTCCAAAATCGACCTTAGAAGTGGCTATTATCAAATCCGGATTTTCGAAGGGGATGAATGGAAGACGGCCTTCAAGACCAAGGAGGCCTATATAAGTGGTTGGTCATGCCATTTGGCTTGACTAATGCACCAAGCACTTTCATGAGACTTATGAATGAGGTGCTTAGGCCGGTCATAGGCAAGTTTGTTGTCGTCTATTTCGATGACATTCTTGTGTATAGCCGGGATGAGCAACAGCATGCAAGCCACCTTCACCAAGTCTTGAGCATTTTGGCTCAAGAAAAGCTCTATGGTAATCTTGAGAAATATCATTTTTTCACTCCCCAAGTTATCTTCTTGCATTATGTGGTTTCGGCTCAAGGCATCCATGTTGATGAAGACAAGGTCAAGGCCATCCGTGAGTGGCCTACTCCCGCCTCGATACAACAAGTCCGAAGCTTCCATGGTTTGGCTTCCTTTTATAGGAGATTTGTGAAGGATTTTAGCTCTATTGTTGCTCCCATGACTTGAATTCAATGCTTGGACTTGAAAGTTAACTTCCTGAGGATTCCAAAAATGCAAAAATATTGGCCTTAAGTCATGAAATGGCTTAAGAAATCAGATGCACAAAACCGGGCTTGTGCAGGCCGGTTGTGCTAGTTTCAGCTTCTTGCCAAAGGTGAGCCATCTTCTTGGTTTGGGACCTTGTTCTTGGCCGACTTGGACTTGTCTCATCCGGAGCAAGGTCTTGGCTAGGTAGGACTCCATCATCCTCCCCTTGTTGAAAAGATTTGATCCTCAAATCTGGTGGGGAAGTATCTGGATAGAAGGGACTCAAATCTGCTACATTAAAGGTGGCTGAAACCTCAAAATTACCAGGGAGATCAATCTTGTAAGCACTGTCGTTGATTCTCTCCAAGACTTCAAATGGACCTTCAGCTCGTGCCATGAGCTTGTTTTTCCTCTTAGAAGGAAAACGTTCCTTTCTCAGATGGATCCATACCAAGTCTCCTGGTTGAAAGACAATCTTTCTCCTATGCTTGTTGGCGTGTGCTTCATAGGCTGCATTAGTCTTCTCAATGTGTGCCTTCACCAACTCATGGAGCTTTTGAATCTCTTTTACTCTTTGTGTTGCATCAGCATGGGGTTTTGGTCTTGGGGCCGTGGGGTAAGATCATTTGGACTCAAGGGATCAACCCCGTATACCACTTTGAATGGCGAAAGACCAGTAGCCTTGCTAGGCGCCCTGTTGTATGCAAACTCGGCATGGGGTAAGAGTAAATCCCAGGCTTTCGCATTAGGTTTAATCAATGCCCTTAGGAGAGTACCCAGGGTTCGATTAGTGACCTCAGTCTGGCCATCAGTCTGGGGATGACAGGTAGTACTAAACAGCAGCTTAGTACCAAGCTTCTTCCAAAGAGTAATCCAAAAATGACTAAGGAATTTAGTATCCCTATCCGAAACAATGGTCTTAGGAATACCATGCAACCTCGTTACCTCTTTAAAATAGAGCTCGGTAATGTGTGTAGCATCATTTGTTTTGCAGCAAGGAATGAAATGTGCCATCTTTGAAAATCTGTCCACTACCACAAAGATTGAATCCTTTCCCCTTTGAGTCTTAGGTAGATCCAAAATGAAATCCATACTTACATCCACCCAAGGTAGAGTAGGCACGGGTAAGGGCGTGTATAACCCATGGGGCAAGGTATGGCTCTTGGCTGCTTGGCACATTCCACATCTTCTAAGGATGTCTTGAACATCCTTCTCCATCCCTGGCCAATAGTAGTGCTCCCTTAACATGGTTAAGGTCTTTGATTCTCCAAAATGGCCGGCCAAGGAACCTCCATGAACTTCTCTGATTAAGAGCTCACGAGTGCTACACTTTAGAATGCATAAACGCACTCCCTTGAACAAGTAACCCTCTTGAATTAGGAAGTCTCCCTTTGGATGTTTCAAACATGCAGCATAGAGATTTCCTAGGTCTTCATCTTCGGCGTATAAACTCTTGAGATACTCAAAACCAAGAATAAGAGCATCTAATTGGAACATAAGGAGGTATCTCCTTGATAATGCATCCGCACCTTGATTTAATTTTCCCGACTTGTGCTTAATAGTGAAGTGGAATGATTGTAGGAATTCAACCCACTTGGCATGGCGTGAGTTAAGCTTATGCTGGCCTTGAATATACTTCAACGCCTCATGATCCGAATGAAGTATAAACTCACTAGCGACCAAGTAATGACTCCAATGCTCTAGGCACCGAATGATAGCATAGAATTCCTTATCATATGTGGAGTATTTTCTTCTCGAGTCACATAGTTTTTCACTGAAGAAGGCCAATGGTTTGCCTTCTTGAGTTAAAACTCCACCAATCCCCACACCGGATGCATCACACTCAATTTCAAAAACTTTCTCAAAGCACGGCAAAACAAGCACCGGTGCTTGAGTAAGTTTCCTTTTCACCTCCTCGAAGGCAGCCTGAGCTTTAGGATTCCATTGGAAGGATGAACCCTTAAGCACTTCGGTCATAGGGACATGATGGTGCTGAAGTTTCGTATAAATCTTCTGTAAAACGAAGCCAAACCATGAAAACTTCTAACATCATGTATACTCTGTGGTTGAGGCCAAGTGCGAATAGCCTCTATCTTCCCTTCATCAACCTTGATGCCTTCATTAGAAACAATGTAACCTAAGAAGGTGACCTCATGAGTAAAGAAGGTACACTTCTTAAGATTACCATATAACTGCTCACGCTCAAGGACACGCATGATCTGATGGAGATGATCTTGATGTGCCTGCTCGTCTTTGGAATAAATAAGAATGTCATCGAAGTAAACCACCACGAATTTGCCAATAAAGGGCTTGAATACTTGATTCATTAGTCTCATGAACGTACTAGGAGCGTTGGAAAGACCGAATGGCATAACTAGCCACTCATATAAACTGCCCTTGGTCTTGAATGCAGTTTTCCACTCGTCTCCTTCTTTTACTCTTATCTGGTAGTAACTACTTCGAAGATCAATTTTGGAGAAGACGGTTGAGCCATGCAGTTCGTCCAGCATATCTTCAAGTCTAGGTATGGGATACCTATACTTGATGGTGATTTTGTTTATGGCTCTGCTGTCCACACACATTCGTTGGCTGCCATCCTTCTTAGGCACCAACAAGGCAGGTACGGCACAGGGGCTTAAGGACTCACGCACAAGTCCTTTTGAGATCAATTCTTCTACTTGCCGTTGGATCTCCATGGTTTCCTTTGGGTTCATTCTGTAAGCTGGCTTGTTTGGAAGAACTGAACCAGGAATGAGATCTATGTGATGTTGAATGTCCCGTTTAGGGGGTAATCCCGAGGGGATTTCTTCTGGAAATAGGTGACAGAAGGCTTGTGTGAGTGATTTGGCAAATGGATGGGACGGTAATGGGGATTCTGGCTCATCTTGTATGGTGAGAATCCACTCCTTAAAAGCCTTGAATTCATGATTCGAAGCCCTTAAGAGAGTTTCACTAAAAGTGAGTAAACAACCAGAATGCTCATGTCCTTTTGTGGGTTTGTTTTTGAGGATTTCGGATGGTGATAATGGCTTGAGAGTAATCTTCTTGCCTTCCTTAGACAAGGAGTATGTATTCATAAAACCATCATGGGTCACCCTTCGGTCATACAACCAAGGCCTTCCCAACAATACATGGCATGCATCCATAGGTATAACATCACACCAAAGTTGGTCTTGATAGTTCTTACCAATGGATAAGGAAATAAGGCACCGTGAATTGACTTGAAGTCCTTTGCTTTGATTCAGCCATTGAATGTTGTAGGGATGGGGATGGGCCGTATCTTGTAAACCAAGCTTCTCAATCATAGTAAGTGAGACCACGTTTGCACAACTCCCACCATCAATGATCAATGAACACACCTTGCCTTGAACCGTGCACCTAGCGTGAAAAATGTTTTCCCTTTGTTCATCTTTGGTGCTCTTTTGGCCGTTCAAGACCCTCCTCAAAACCAGCATCTCTCCTTCATCAGCTTCCTCCTCGACTTCTTCTTGACTTTCTTCATGAGCTTCCGCAGTTTCATCCTCAATTTCTGATGTATATGTGGGTGGCAAGTGAACCAAATCAAACTCCGACTCAAAATAAGCCAAATTGGGAAGAGAAATGAAAGATGGATGAGATGGATGAAGAACTTCACTACACAAGAAAAAGGGATAGAACAAGATCTTGTAATTGAGATAATCCTTCACGGAGCCACTCAATGACTTGACCTTGGGCTAATTCTCTTGTCTTAACCAAGGAATCACTCCAATTGGAAAAGGAAGAGAACCTAGAACACCACTTGAATTAGCCAAATTCAAGATATAGAACTAGGAATTTAGTTGCACTTTTGAGAAACACACTCAAAGTACTTGTATTGCTTTGGAAATTTCTTACAATGCTCACACGCCCCCCCTTTATATAGGCTCAGCAAAAGACAACAAAAGGACTCAAATAACTCCTAACAATTAAAACTAGTAAAATGAAAAGACTAAGATAAATGGAAAGACACATCACAAAAGGGGTGGGGGAGGTTACAAGGAATATTCTAGGATTTCTTAGCTGATTACACCAATCTAGAAGGCTCCAAAACGTGCACAATGTCAGCCACACAATCACATGTAACCGAAGACTCTTCATATTCCCAGAATTAATCCTTGCAGCTGCCTCAACTTCAACAGAGCATAACTTCCAGAATACTCGGCCAAATCCCGCGTTCTTGGGCTTGTTAGAAAGCCCTGGAAGTCTATTTTCCAGAATGGGCTCATTTGCTCAATTTGGATAAGCGGTTTGAAAGTTATGGCCCAAACAATGCACCTATCTCAGACTGGACTGGATCAGCATAACGTATCTTTGAGTGATATTTTGCCCAATCAAATGATGTCCAAATTAAACAAACTTGGGCGTATTTGAAAGCTGAAATCTTAAACTTCAAAACCATGTGGAGCCTCAAGTTGTGGGTCCACTTGAGCTTGTCCAAAAGTGGTCACAAAAATCGGGTTCCGCAGGGATGAATTCGGCACCAAATTTCTAGCAAAGTTTAACCTCTTTTTGACCTCTCCATAGTGTCGCGAGTCTTTGAACTCACTTAAGAAGACCAAATAGGCACATTTCCATGCATGATCTTCTTTGACCCTTTTCTTCATTGAAATTGGACTTGAATAAAAATGATGCATATGGAAATATGCATCATACTCCCCGGGTTGTTTTGAGTTTGTCCTCAAACTCAAAGGATTGGCAAGCTTCTCATGAAGGGAGGCATGCTTATGAAATGGGAGCTCTTGTAGGAAGTGGCCAAAGGGCATCATTTGTAGGGTGGCATAGAGGAGGGGGATGAGAAAGACATCCAAGTGAGGACTGTCTTTGGGTTTGGGAGATGGAATAAGGTCAAAAGGCAGCACTTGAAAAGCAATATGCACAGAGGTTTGATAAAAGTGGGTGTGGGAAGGGTGAAAACTAAGGTGAGATTCGGTTGGGGAAAGAGAGGTGAGTAATAGATCATTTTGTGAGGCTTTATGTGGTTTGAGGATTTGGGAAGGTTGAATGGGGGTTAATGTGATTTTGTGGGGAAAGGATAGGATATGGTCTTGCTCCTTTGGATTGAAATGAATATTTGCATGCTCTTCTTCAATTTCGTTTGGCTTTTGAGAAACCTTCTCTAAGTGAAGTATTTCTTCTTTTTCAACCTTGAGTGCAATTTCTTCTTCAAGGCTTTCCTCCTGATCGTTCTCTTCTTCCACGGCTTTCCTTTCTTCCAAGGTAATGACCTCGTTATTTGGGCAATCCGTGGATAAGTGTCCAAGCCCTTGGCACTTGAGACACCTCCTAGGTTGTGGGGGAAAGATCATTTGTGGGGTTGGTTCTTTTTGTGGGGTGGAAGGGAATGAACCCGTGAGCTTAACGGAGATACTTTCTTTCATGGGCATGTAAGTGGATGGGTAAAAGGAACCCTTCAACTTACTACTCAATTTCTTCCAAGTTCTCACCTTTTCTTTTCCTTTCTTTTTTCGCTCAAACTTATATTTATTCCACCACTGAAGTGCACAACCTCTCAATCTTGAAATAACCACTTCGAACTTCTGTTGGTCATTAAGGATACAACAAGCAAAAACTCGTTCCACCTTAGATAACCAACCTGCGAACTCTTCCTTTTCGCCATGAAATTTTGGAATTGCAAAGCAAGCATATCCAATATCAATAAGAGCTAGTTCTTTCTCCAAGTTCTTTGAAGACGGCATGAAGGATGAGGTCTA
Organism: Carnegiea gigantea; assembly: GCA_029747015.1. NCBI lineage: Eukaryota > Viridiplantae > Streptophyta > Magnoliopsida > Caryophyllales > Cactaceae > Carnegiea > Carnegiea gigantea. The sequence goes on from JAKOGI010002499.1 coordinate 81,711, forward strand.
GGGTTCTTTGTGGATTGATTTGAAACGTAAGTTGGCTGTGGCAAAGGTGGCACGGTCGTGCAAGGGGGCACGGTCAGGCCGTGCTATGCTTCGGCTGAAGAAAATGCAGAAAAGTAGAGTGGCACGGTCGTGCTTGGCGGCACGGGGGCACCGTGTTGCTTCTCTGGTCTTCGAGACTCGGATTGCCGGTTTGTGCCTCTTTTTGTTTTTTTGTATTTTGGCTTTTTGGGATGTATGTGGGTGTGATGTGGGTCACTTAAGAACCTTGGCTCTGATACCAATTGATGTATATGTGGGTGGCAAGTGAACCAAATCAAACTCCAACTCAAATAAGCCAAATTGGAAAGAGAAATGAAAGATGGATGAGAGGGATGAAGAACTTCACTACACAAGAAAAAGGGATAGAACAAGATCTTGTAATTGAGATAATCCTTCACGAAGCCACTCAATGACTTGACCTTGGGCTAATTCTCTTGTCTTAACCAAGGAATCACTCCAATTGGAAAAGGAAGAGAACCTAGAACACCACTTGAATTTGCCACAATTCAAGATATAGAACTAGGAATTTAGTTGCACTTTTGAGAAACACACTCAAAGTACTTGTATTGCTTTGGAAATTTCTTACAATGCTGAATGAATAGCTTCACACGCCCCTCCCCTTTTATAGACTCAGCAAAAGACAACAAAGGACTCAAATAACTCCTAACAATTAAAACTAGCTAATGAAAAGTCTAAGAAAAATGAAAAGACTCATCATAAAAGGGGTGGGGGAGGTTACAAAGAATATTCTAGGATTTCTTAGCTGATTACACCAATCTAGAAGGCTCCAAAACGTGCACAATGTCAGCCACACAATCACATGTAACCGAAGACTCTTCATATTCCCAGAATTAATCCTTGCAGCTGCCTCAACTTCAACAGAGCATAACTTCCAGAATACTCGGCCAAATCACGCGTTCTTGGGCTTGATAGAAAGCCCTGGAAGTCTAGTTTCCAGAATGGGCTCATTTTCTCAATTTGGATAAGCGGTTTAAAAGTTATGGCCCAAACAATGCACCTATCTCAGACTGGACTGGATCAGCATAACGTATCTTTGAGTGATATTTTGCCCAATCAAATGACGTCCAAATTAAACAAACTTGGGCTTATTTGAAAGCTGAAATCTTAAACTTCAAAAGCACATGGGCCTTGAAGTTGTGGGTCCACTTGAGCTTGTCCAAAAGTGGTCACAAAAATCGGGTTCCGCAGGGATGAATTCGGCACCAAATTTCTAGCAAAGCTTAACCTCTTTTTGACCTCTCCATAGTGTCGCGAGTCTTTGAACTCACTTAAGAAGACCAAATAGGCACATTTCCATGCATGATCTTCTTTGACCCTTTTCTTCTTTGAAATTGGACTTGAATAAAAATGATGCATATGGAAATATGCATCAATTTCACCTTCAACTTCTTGCTCATCCACAGCTCTCTACTCGGCTAAAGTGATTACTTTGCGGTTTGGGCACTCTGAAGCTATATGGCCTAACCCTTGGCACTTGAAACATCTTCTAGTGCTCATTGGATTGGGATTTGGACGAATTGGGGGTGCTGGGGCCTTTTGTGGTGCTTGGGTTCTTTGTGGATTGAAAGGGAAGGGATTTTGTGGCTTAGAAACTGGTTGGGAACTCCCCTTGTTAAAAGGTTGGTTCCGGGTTGGAGGTCTTTGATGTGGAGGCTTAAAAGTTTGCTTAGCTTTCTTTTGTTGCTCCACTTTGTGAGCAAGCACACAAACCTCATCAAAGGTAGTATAAGCTTGCAATTCAACGACGTTTGAGTACCTAGGATCGAGTCCTCCTAAGTACCTTACAATCGTTTGCTCTTCCGGTTCTTGCAAATCACATTTAATCACAAGCTTTTCAAATTCTCTAGTGTATTCTTCAACACTAAGATTGCCTTGGTTCAGATTATGAAGTTGTGAATAACAATCTTGAACATACGTGGGGGGTAGGAATCTAGCCTTCAACTTGGTTTTCATCTTTTCCCAAGTTCTGATTTTAGTCTTACGTTCCCAAACTCTCTTAGCACATAAGTTGGTCCACCATAAGGAAGCATACTTATGTAACCTTAATGCCACCAACTTGACTTTCTTTTCTTCTGGAACGTCCTTATACTCAAATACCCTCTCCACTGTGTGCAACCAGTCCAAGAAGTCCTCTGGATCAAGTTTGCCTTCATATTCTGGAATTTCAACTCTAAAATCATTAGAGTTACCTTGTCCTCTTGGCTCTTGTCGTGGTTCTCTGAATAGTTCTTCATCACTTGAGGACTCAAGGTGGTGACTGAATACTTGCTCTCGGCCTTGTGATGCTGAATGGGATGGTTCTTCATTGAATTTTTGCTTTTGCTTGAGGAAGGCACCCAATTGCTTGCGTAAATATTCATTCTGGGCCTTGAGCTCTTGGTTAGTAGAAGTAATCTCGTGATTACTCTTCATAATAGTATCAAGCTTCTCTTCTATGCTCATACTAGTACTCATGTTGTGTTTGAGAAATGGAGAAGAAGGAAGTTTGGATTTTGTGGGTTCAATACCAGGCCAAGATGAAACACAGCTCTGATACCAAATATGATGTAAAGGCCAAGGGTAGGGACAACCCAAGCAACCTCACATCAAAAGAAAGACAATTCGAGAAGGGAAGATGCACGGTCGTGCGTCCAACCGTGTGCAGCCTCGGGTTGCGAATTGCAGGGTACGCACGGGCGTGCGTTGAACCGTGCGTGGACTGTGATAAGCTTGCCTTGGATGAATCTTCACGGTTTTGAATGTCTTTGAGAGCAAAGCCTATTCTAATGCAATGAGCTTTGTTTGGACTTGATTCTATGAGGGGAAAGGTAGAAAGAGTAGTATTAAAAGGGGGGAATGGAGGTATGGTAGGTGGTTTAATGGAATGACTTGAAGAACATTCAAGTATTGAAGGTGATAAATGAAGAACACGAAGAACGAAGAAGATCAACTTGAAGATTCAAGCTAATCAAGTGATTTAGGATAGAACTAAACTCGAGGATTAGATACAGAAACACCACTAATCTTTGAGTTTAGGGCCCTTAAGCTTGATTAAGATGCAGAATCACCACTCAATCAAGATTAAGACTCACTTGAACACCACTTAGTTTGGCCTAAACTAAGATAAGCAAGCAAGAGTTTTGAAGAGAAAGCTCACAAGCTCTCTATGATTTTCTTTTACTAAAAACTGAAGTCTTCTTTTCTAAATGGCCGTGAGAGGCCTTACATAAGCAGCAAAATGGCCAAGCTAAGCAAGCTAGCAAGCACCTCACTTTTCCTTCCTAGGAGGGAAAGGTATTAACTAGCTCTAATTGCCACGATTAGAGCTAATTGGCTTCAAGCATGCTTAAGACTAATCAAAACACGCTTAAACCTTCAAGGAAAGCAAGACAAATGATCATTACAACATAATCAACTTGTCCCTAAGCTTAATCAGCGTTCAAAGGCAGCAAGTAGCCATGTGAGTAGCCGAAAAGTGGCAATCCCCTTTGCGGCTGGCCAATGGCATTCAAGGGACATCTTTCCTTGTCTCTTCCTTCTCATTGGCCGTTCTTTCCAAGCTTGTAGCTGATGATGATTGCCTTGGGGTGTGTGCCCAGCCTTGGGAGGTGTGCCAACTCAGTTGATAGCGAGGAAACCCACCGGAAAGGGTTTGCTCAGTCGTGCCTCCAAACCGTGCGCAATGGGCAGTTTTACACTCGGTTTTCAGGCCAAGTTTACCCAAAGCAAAAAGGATATGGCTTGGGTTTTAAACGTGGGGGAGAAAGTTAAAAGGTGTATATAAACCCCCTCATTTATGAAATCAAGGCTAAACATGGATTAAGTAAGGTAATCACATGCAAACTTTTAACCGTGCAGTATTGGACTAATTCTGGCCGGTTGGGAAAACGCCTTTGATCTTTCATCCTCTTGTAGCATGACTTGAATTCAATGCTTGGACTTGAAAGTTAACTTCTTGAGGATTCAAAAAATGCAAAAATATTGGCCTTAAGCCATGAAATGGCTTAAGAAATCAGATGCACAAAACCGGGCTTGTGCAGGCCGGTTGTGCTAGTTTCAGCTTCTTGCCAAAGGTGAGCCATCTTCTTGGTTTGGGACCTTGTTCTTGGCCGACTTGGACTTGTCTCATCTGGAGCAAGGTCTTGGCTAGGTAGGACTCCATCAGATAGGGGCGGTCCTATCTCAAGAAAAGAGACCTGTGGCTTTCTTTAGTGAGAAGCTCAATGATGCCAAACGAAAGTATTCAACATATGACAAAGAATTTTATGCCATCGTGAGAGCTTTGGAGCATTGGAGACACTACTTGGTGGGAGGAGAATTCATTCTCCATTCAGATCATGAGGCTCTCAAGTTCATACAAGGGCAACACAAGCTCAACCCAAGGCATGCACAGTGGGTTGAGTACCTTCAAACCTTCCATTTTGTGATTCACCACAAGTCAGGTCAACTCAACAAAGGGGCGGATGCATTGTCAAGAAGGTACCTCTTACTCTCTACCTTGGAATCTAAAGTCCTTGGTTTTGAGATTATTAAGGGGTTGTATGCCCAAGATGAGGACTTCAAAGACACTTATGAGAAGTGCTCATCCCATGCCCATGGCTTGTTCCACTTGAAGGATGGATTCCTCTTCAAGGGAACCCGGCTATGCATACCAAAGAGTGGGTTTCGGGAACTCTTGATTCAAGAGCTCCATGGTGGAGCCTTGGCCGGATATTTTGGCATTAAGAAAACTTGTTCTATGCTTAAAGAGCACTACTATTGGCCAAGCATGTCCAAGGATGTGGAACATTTTGTGAGAAGGTGCTCCACTTGCCAACTTGCCAAGAGCCACCTTCGGCCTCAAGGTCTCTATTCTCCCCTCCTGGTTCCACTTGGTCCATGGGAAGATGTAAGCTTGGATTTCATCACCGGGTTGCCAAGGACTCAAAGACACAAGGACTCCATCATGGTGGTGGATAGGTTTTCCAAGATGGCACACTTTATAGCATGTCATACCACAAATGATGCCTCTCATGTTGCCAACCTCTATTTCAAGGAGATAGTGCGTCTCCATGGCATGCCTAGAAGTATGGTCTCGGATCGGGACACCAAGTTCTTGAGTCACTTTTGGCTCACTTTGTGGAGAAAGCTAGGTGCCCATCTCAAGTTTAGCACGACGTGTCACCCACAAACGGATGGTCAAACAGAGGTGACCAACCGCACTTTAGGAACCTTGCTTCGGGTTCTAGTCAAGAAAAGCATCAAAGGGTGGGATGAGTTGCTATGCCATGCCGAGTTTGCCTTCAACCGAACACCAAGCAAGACCACAAGCCTTTCCCCCTTTCAAGTGGTGTATGGGTACAATCCAAGAAATCCCTTAGACTTGGTTCCAATTCCAAATCCAACCAAGTTTAGTTGGGAGGCCGAAAAGAGGGCAAAGGAAATCCAAGAGCTTCATACCAAAGTGAGGGAACGAATTGAGAAGTCCAATAAGCAAGCTAAGTCACATGCCGACAAGCATAGAAAGGAGGTACATTTTCAACCCGGAGACTTGGTTTGGATTCATTTGAGGAAGGAGAGATTCCCGAGCAAGTGTAAATCTAAACTCATGCCAAGGTCGGATGGCCCATTTGAAGTGCTTGAGAAGATTGGTCCAAATGCATACAAGGTGGACCTTCCTGGTGATTATGGAGTCTCTGCCACCTTCAACGTGGCTGACCTAAGTCCTTATTATGAGGAAGAAGAAGAACTTCCAAGTTTGAGGTCAAACTCCAATGAAACCGGGGAGTATGATGGGGACCATCTTCATAACCCCTCCAACCTTTCCCCCTCCATTTCCCAAGGGTCCAGCACCAGCAAGGAAGGCCAAGAAGTGCAATCCATGGTCAGAAACTTCATGACCAATACCAACAACCTGCTGCCCAGTTCAACCGAAAAATAGCCCGGTTTTATCACTCTTTTTGGACCAGCTACTGAGGGGATAAGTGACTTCCATGACCACTCCTTTAAGTTCAGGATGTTATCTTTCCAATAAGACCAGTTGCAAGCCATTTGGAGGTCGTTTGCTAGGTCAAACAGTAAGTTCTTTCAGACTATGCAGTGCAGGTCCGAATCCAGCACAGGTCCGAAACAAAGGCCAAATGGTTGACCTATTGAACTCTAACTTTTTTGAAACTTTAGGGCATGAAAGATGAGATAAATATTTATCAAATCATCAGCCTTAAAGGACCAGGAAGCTCCCCCTTGTGTTGCTATTAACCAGCAGAAAGGACGGTTTTAATTCCTTTGGACCTGTCCATAGCTAGTTAGTACATAATGATGTAATTCTTGGTTTTCTCTTGTCCTTAGCTGCAACTTGACTTGTACCTGAGTATTTCCAGCAACATTAGAGGGTTGACAACTCATTTGGGAGCATCATTAGTCCTAATGAGGTGTCACAAGTAGGATTAGACTTAGTAGTACTTAGGCTATGGCTTGAATTAATGCCTAAATGTACTAATTGCCTCTTGGCTGCATTTTGAACCCTTAGGGAGCCATGTATGGGTCTTTAAAGGGCAGCTAAAGCTCTCTTGTAAACAACTTTGGATGAAATTAAAACCTTGAGTTGTGAAAACTCTCTCCATTCTCTCTCAAAATCCCTAGTGTTGCATCTTGAGTGTTTGGCAACCTCAAGCGAGTCTCTAGGTCTTTTTAACTCAACTAAGAAGGTGATTCATTTCTGTGGCTTAGTTGAAGCAAGAAGATTGCCCAAGTGTGCAAACCAAGGTGGGTCTTCAATCACCCTTGCTAGTCCACTTGTTTCTATCTTGGTTCTTGGTTACTTTGGTTCCATTTTCATCCTTCTACCTACATGCATTCTTGTTTCCCTTTTCATTATCATTGCATTAGTGAAACTTGAATACATCATAACTCCTCTTTGTATGCTTAGAAATCCTCTCAAAACTAAGAGTTCACCTTCATCAGCCTCTTCAACAACTTCATCTTGAGTTTCCTCAAGTTCTGGTTCATTTTCACGCTCCTTTTCTTCCTCCTCAAAGTCTTCCTTTACGGCTTTCCATTCGGCCAAAGTAATGACTTTTCTATTTGGGCAGTCCGAAGCAATATGTCCAAGCTCTTGACATTTAAAACACCTTCTATTGCTCATTGGGTTAGGATTGGGCCCATTTTAAGGGGTTTGGATTCTTTGTGGTGCTGGGGTTCTTTATGGAAAAGGAAGGGGATGGATTTTGTGGCTTAAGAATAGGATTGGAACTCCCCTGGTTAAAAGGTTGGTTCTGATTCAAAGGCCGTGTGTTTTGAGGCTTAAAAGGCTATTTTGCCTTTTTTTGCTACTCCACTTTATGAGCCAACACGCAAACATCATCAAATGAAGTATAGGCTTGCAATTCAACCACATTAGAATACCTAGGATCAAGACCTCCAAAGTATCTAACTATGGTTTGTTCTTCGGACTCTTGAATATCACACTTGATTAACAACTTTTCAAACTCACGTGTATATTCTTCAACACTCATATTACCTTGAGTAAGGTTATGAAGTTGAGAATAACAATCTTGAACATAAGTTGTTGGGAGAAACCGTGCATTGGGCTTCGATTTCATCTTATCCCAAGTTCGGATTTTGGATTTCCTTTCCCTTAGTCGTTTAGCATTCAAGTTTGTCCACCATAAAGATGCATACTTTTTGAGTCTTAAGGCCACTAACTTGACCTCCTTATCATCAGGAATATCTTTATACGCAAAAACTCTTTCAATAGTATGCAACCAATTAAGGAACTCTTTAGGATCAAGCTTACCTTCAAATTCAGGAACTTCCACTTTGAAGTCATTGGAATTAGCTTGAAACCGTGGCTCCCCTCTAGTCATTCTGGTTGGTTCTTCTTCACTTAAAGAATCAACTTCATGGCTAAAGACTTGTTCGTGCCTTCTAGGTTCAAATTGAAGAGTGTCTTCATTCAATTTTTGCTTTTACTTCAAAACCGAACCTAATTGTTTTCTTAAGTACTCATTTTGTGCTTGAGTTTCTTGATTCCGTTGAGAATCCTCTTGAATCTTTCTGGACAGAAAGTCATTTTGCTTCATCAAAACTTCAAACCTTTCTTCCAAGGTCATGCTTGTGGCACTCATGCTCACGGATTGTGTTTTCACTCAAACCGAGTATGAAACTGAATTTGCGGTTGAAGTAGAATGAAGGAATGGATTCTAGAAGTGGAAGGGCATACTAGGCCAAGGTGAAACCTTTTCTCTAATACCAAATATGATGGACGTTTGAAGGATAGAAGGAAAACTAAAGCAAGAATGCAATAGCTCACGGTTAAGCAAACTGAATTTCAGTTCAGTGCCTTGAACCTATGTAGAATGACAATGAAAATGATAGAGCTAAACCCGAAGTTTAGATATAGAATCACCACCAAACTCAAGCTTAGGGTCCCTAATCCTTGATTAAGATGCAGAAACACCACGTAAATAAAGATTAAGACTTACTTGATTATGTATATTTAAGAGAGCCCAAATGACCAAGCAAGTATTTTTGTGGTTTTTGTAATTGAGAAAACAAGAAAAGTAAAAAGGATAGTTCAAGACTTGACTTTGAGATAATCCAATGGAGCCACTCAAGCCAAACCTTGGGCAATCCATTAACCCAATCTAGGATACAGAAGTTAATCACCACCTAGATGAGAATAAGAGACCTAGAACACCACTTGAGATTTCCAACACTCAAGATATAGAACTAGGTTTTAAGCACACAAATGAGAATCCACTCAAATGCTGAATTTGTATTGCTTAATCCGAAAGTTGATGAATAATTTTTTTTTTCCCCAAAATGACTCTAAACCATGGCCCTTACATAGTAGAGGCCTTACATAATGAAAAGACATAGGAAAACAAATGAAAAAGTGTGAAGAAAGCAAGTGAATACAAGGGATGCTGCATACGGATGAATCAAAGCCAAAGAGGTGTGTCCCCTGATGTTGTTAGTGTGAAATGAGTGTAGCAGCAAGGGCAATGCATGAATCTACAATTCCCATATGTTTTGGCCTTGCAAGAGGAGGGGATACACGGCTTTGGCAGAGGCACAAAGCAGCAAGAGCCGAAATGGGGAGTATTCACATTGCTCACGAGTTTTGCATTTAATGCTTTCACATTGGCAGCTTACCCAACTTCAAACAGGCATATCTCTCTGGTTACTGATCCAAATTCGATGATTCTTGATTCATTGGAAAGCTTAGGATGTCTAGTTTCCAGGGAGGTGATTTCATAGCATTTGGATCAGCCATTAAAAAGGTATAGGCCAAAGATTGGAGACTGTCCAAAACTGGCCTGCAGTTTGATATCTGAGTTTGTGGGCTGAGGTTGACTAACCAAATGAACTCCAAATAAAACGTGGTTGGTCTTGTTGGAAAGCTCTTTAAGCTTGATTAATGTAAGGACCATCAGCAATTTGGCCCATTACATTTTGCTGCAAAAGCGTGACAAAACCGGGGGTATATGCGGATGAGCTAGGTGCTAGCTTATTAGGGATCTCCACGGCTTTCTTGCATGTGAGGGCTCTCTACCTGGCTTCCTTAAACTTCTCTTGACCTTCCTTGAGCTCAATAATAGTAGTAGGATTTATGGGCATGGTGCATGATGCTCTTAATCCCCATTTGGAAATCCCTTTTGAAAAAGGCACTTTGAAGTTCAGCATAAACTCCTTAAAGTGTCTTGTGTCATGGAATTCATATAATGGAACCAGAAGCAAACGTTTCTAGGCATGATCTTGTTGGACTTTTACCTTCCTTGAAGTGGAGTTTTGATGTATCCTCAAGGGGCAACCAAGAGGATAGGAAAGGGGATGGAGTGAATGCAATGGAAGGTAACAACAAGGCAACTTTGAATCCACAAACTCACCTTGATTTGGAGATGATAGAACGGAACTAACACCGACCTTGGATACAGAAACACCATCAAGGTTCGATGTTAGGGCCCTTAACAACCTCTTGGATACAGAAACACCACCAAGAAGGAAGTTAAGACTCTACTAGATCACCACTCAACTTGGCCAAGAGATGAGATAAGCTAGGAGAGAGTTTGAGGATTCAAAGGAGCAGAAGCTCAACTTTCATTCAATATTCAACATAAGTGGCCGGCCAAAGGGGGTGAGAGGGCATTAATACAAAAGTTCCAAGTACAAAGCATAGGCCCTAGGTTGCACTATAAGCCAAACTAGGCAAAAATACATAGATCACATCAAAGCAAAAATAGGTAGATGCATCCTCCACTTGACACCTCTTCAATGCTAATCTTGAGGATGATGTGTCGGCCAAGGGGTGAATGGAAGCTTCTTGGCAGCTAAGTACACTTCATTATGACTCTTGCAAGTGGCTAAGCATGGGTTAGAGCAACAAAAACACCTCACCACTCTCTCTTGTACCCGGCTGGCTTGGACCGGTTAAAAGGGTATTTCTTCCCTTGTTTTGGTGGTTAATAGCTCCTCTTAAGTGTAATTTGGCTGAGGTTTTTTATGGTCACTTGATAATATTTTTAAAGTACTTTCAAGCCATAAAAGTTTCAACCCAAATAGAGGAGAAATGGGCCACCAAACAACCTCTTGTTTCAGCCCTGTCCAGTTCAGCGCAAGAACATAGTGATTGACTTTGCTTGGAGTTTTGAGGTATCAAATGAACTCCAAATGACTTGCAAGAGGTCTTGATGGAAAGAGCACATCTTGAACTTAAACTTAGGCTTCGTGCAACCCCACTTTAGCCTTGGGAGGTTTAAGAAATATCGTGCACAAAACCGGGTTTGTGCACGCCTGAAATTCCAGTTTTGAGGAAATAGCTTCCTTGCTCCCTTAGGCTGATTTCTTGCATCTTGGACGTGAAGTTTGGACCTTTTGGGTTCCCTTGATGGTCACGGATCATGTTGGGGGATGGACCTCCATCACCCTCCCCTTGTTGAAGAGAATTTGCCCTCAAATTGATAAGATTATCATCCTCCTCATAAGGGCTAAGGTCGGCTACGTTGAAGGTAGCCGAGACTCCATATTCACTGGGCAAATTGATCTTATATGCATTATCATTGATGCGTTCCAATACTTCAAAAGGACCATCGGCCCTTGGCATCAATTTGCTTTTCCTCTTAGAAGGAAACCGTTCCTTCCTTAAGTGAACCCATACCAAATCACTGGGGTGAAACAACATCTTCTTTCTATGCTTGTTGGCATGGTCTTTGTATGAGGCATTGGCCTTCTCAATTTTGGCCTTCACGGTTTCATGGAGCTTTTGGATCTCTTCCACTCGTTTGCTAGCCTCCATGTGAGGCTTCTCATTCATTTCTCTTGGAGTGAGATCAAGGGGACTCAGAGGATCCATCCCATAGACTACCTTGAATGGAGATAAACCCGTGGCCTTGCTAGGTGACTTGTTGAAGGCGAATTCGGCTTGTGGCAAGGCTAAGTCCCAAGCTTTGATGTTGGATTTCACTAGCACTCTTAAGAGGGTTCCCAAAGTCCGGTTGGTGACTTCGGTTTGCCCATCCATTTGAGGGTGGCATGAAGTGCTATACTTGAGTTTGGTCCCCATCTTCTTCCAAAGTGTCACCCAAAAATGGCTAAGGAACTTGGTATCCCTATCCGAAACAATGGATCTAGGGATGCCATGTAGCCTCATTACTTCTTTGAAGTATAACTCGGCAATGTGGGTGGCATCATTGGTCTTGGTACAAGGTATGAAATGGGCCATCTTAAAAAACGATCAACAACAACAAGGATCGAATCTTTACCCCTTTGTGTCCTTGGAAGGCCAAGGATGAAATCCATGCTTACATCTTCCCAAGGGTGATTGGGAGTAGGTAGGGGTGTATAAAGACCGTGGGGTAGGAGGTGGCTTTTGGCAACTTGGCAAGTTGCACATCTCTTCAACACGTCTTGGACATCTTTGCTCATACTCGGCCAATAATAGTGTTCCCTTAACATCATAAGGGTCTTGTTTCCTCCAAAGTGACCGGCAAGAGATCCGCTATGGACCTCACGGATGAGCAACTCTCTCGTGCCACACTTAGGCACACATAATCTTGAACTCTTGAATAAAAAGCCATCTTGGATAAGGAAATCACCTTTAGGGTGCCGAAGGCATTCCTTGTAGAGCTCTCCCAATTCTTCATCACTTTCATATAGGGACTTCAAATGCTCAAAACCAAGAACGCAAGCATCAAGTCGGAATAGCAATAAGTGCCTCCTTGACAAGGCATCGGCTCCTTGGTTGAGCTTTCCGGACTTATGCTTGATGGTGAAGTTGAAAGATTGGAGGAACTCCACCCACTTGGAATGCCGTGAGTTAAGCTTATGTTGTCCTTGAATGTATTTCAAGGCTTCATGGTCGGAGTGCAAAATGAACTCACTAGCCACCAAGTAATGACTCCAATGCTCAAGGCACCTTACTATTGCATAGAACTCCTTATCATAAGTGGAGTACTTCCTCCTTGAGTCACAAAGCTTCTCACTAAAGAAGGCTAAGGGCCGCCCTTCTTGAGTGAGGACTCCTTCAATGCCAACTCCCGAGGCATCACACTCTACCTCAAACACCTTTTCAAAGCATGGCAAGGCAAGGACCGGTGCTTGGGTGAGCTTGGACTTGATGGTTTCAAAGGCTTCTTGGGCTTTGGGAGTCCACTTGAATGATGTGCCTTTGATAACCTCGGTCATAGGGGCCATAATGGTGCTAAAGTTTCTAATGAACCGCCTATAGAATGAGGCAAGCCCATGGAAACTTCGCATATCATGAATGCTCTTTGGGATTGGCCAAGACCGAATGGCTTCCACCTTACTCTCATCAACCTTGATACCTTCATTTGTAACAATGTAACCAAGGAAGGTCACCTCATGAGTGAAAAAGGTGCACTTTTTGAGGTTACCATATGATGGAGACCATCGTGAGAAGCCCAAGGACCATCAAGCTCAGCCCAAGGAGGATTCACTCAAGCTTCAAGAGGTCAAGGAAGTTGCAAAACTTTGCCGGAAATTGGCGTTCATGCCCGAAGAGGTAGTGCCGCCTTCATCCAGAAATTTTCCGATTTTTGTGTGCACTTTTGGCCTACCTAACGTGGACCCACAACTTGAGGCTCCACATGGTTTTGAAGCTTAAGATGTCAGCTTTAAAATAAGCCCAATTTTATTTAATTTGGACATCATTTGATTGGGCAAAAATATCACTCAAAGATACGTTGTGCTGATCCAGTCCAGTCTGAGATAGGTGCATTGTTTGGGCCATAACTTTCAAACCGCTTATCCAAATTGAGCAAGTGAGCCCATTCTGGAAAATAGACTTCCAGGGCTTTCTAACAAGCCCAAGAACGCGTGATTTGGCCGAGTATTCTGGAAGTTATGCTCTGTTGAAGTTGAGGCAGATGCAAGGATTAATGCTGGGAATATGAAGAGGCTTAGGTTACATATATTTGTGTGGCTGATATTGTGCACGTTTTAGATGCTTCTAGATTGATGTAATCAGCTGCAAAAATCCTAGAATATTCTTGTAACCTCCCCCACCCCTTTTATGATGAGTCTTTTCATTTTTCTTAGACTTTTCATTAGCTAGTTTTAATTGTTAGGAGTTTTTTGAGTCCTTTGATTGTCTTTTGCTGAGTCTATAAAAAGGGGAGGGGCGTGTGAAGCTAATCATTCAGCATTGTAAGAGATTTCCAAAGTAATACAAGCACCTTTGAGAGTGATTCTCATTTGTGTCTCAAAATTCCTATTTCTATATCTTGAATTTGGCTCATTCAAGTGGTGTTCTAGGTTCTCTTCCTTTTCCAATTGGAGTGATTCCTTGGTAAGACAAGAGAATTAGCCCAAGATCAAGTCATTGAGTGGCTCCGGGAAGGATTATCTCAATTACAAGATCTTGTTCTATCCCTTTTTCTTGTGTAGTGAAGTTCTTCATCCATCTCATCCATCTTCCACCATATTCACTTTTCTTTGGTTGATTCTTGTTTAGTTTGAGTTTGAGTTGATTTGGTTCACTTCCCACCCACATCTACATCAATTGGTATCAGAGCCAAGGCTTTTAAGTGACCCACATCATACCCAAACACATCCCAAAAAGCCAAATACAAAAAAAAAAAAAAGAGGCACAAACCGGCAATCCGAAGTCTTGAAGACCAGAGAAGCAGCACGGTGCCCCCGTGCCACAACACACGACCGTGCCATATTCTTTTTCCAGGAATCTTCAAGTCGAGCCGGAGCACGGTGCCCCCGTGCCGACACGCATGACCGTGCCACTCTACTTTTCTGCATTTTTCTTCAGCCGAAGCATAGCACGGCCTGACCGTGCCCCCTTGCACGACCGTGCCACTTTCCCTGCTGCATATTCTTCCTTCAACGCATCTCCAACATGTCTACAAAGTCCACAAGAAGCGACCTAGCACGTGTGGAAGAGTTAGAAGCACAACTCACTTATCTTCGAACTCAACTTGGGCAACTTTTGGAGGTGAAAAGAAGGTGGGTTCATAGCCCCACTCCCTCTCATCCTCATGAACCGGTGGTTGAATCTGAAGAGGAAGTCCATCACTCCCATGCCAATTCAAGTGATGAGGAACCCCCAAGGAGACGAAGGCAAGGAGGCAATATTGGTGGTGTCCGAATTGACATCCCCGAATTTGAAGGCCAACTTGATCCGGACTTATTTCTCGATTGGTTGCACACCATTGAGAGGATCTTTGAAAATGAGGACATCCCGGAAGATAAGAAGGTAAAGCTTGTAGCCCTTAAACTCAGAAAATATGCTTCAATCTGGTGGGCTAACCTTGGAGCGAAAAGAGCAAGGAACGGGAAAGGGAAAATCAGAACTTGGGCCAAAATGAAAGAAAAACTCAAGGCCAAGTTTCTTCCCTCTCACTATGTGCAAGACAATTATCTCAAGCTCCATCGACTCAAGCAAGGATCCAAGAGGGGGGAAGAATACACTCGGGAGTTTGAACAACTCCTACTCAAATGCGATTTGAGAGAAGACGACTCACAAACCTTGGTAAGGTACTTGACCGGTCTTGATGAGTCCATTGCTCATGTAATTGAGTTGCAACCCTATTCATCCCTAGATGACTTGAGTTCTCTAGCCTACAAGGTAGAGCAACAAAAGAAATCAAAGGGAAAGAGTGTCCTTTCCAAGTCTCTCTCTCGTCCTTACCCCACACAAAAGCCTTCGTACTACCCTCCTCGTCCACAAAATTCCCCACCATCACAAACCAAAAACACCACTCCAACCCCTCCAAAACCCTCCACACAAGAACCCAAATCAAAGGACAAGGTTCGTTGCTTTTGGTGCCAAGGTATGGGACACTATGCATCTGAGTGTCCAAACAGGAGGATTGTTTCCCTAGCGGAGTACCAAGAAGCATGTGATGAACATGCCTATGATGAAGCAGAAGGAGAGCACTTTGAAGAAGGAAGTTTGGAAGAAGTTGAGGAAGGCCCCGATGAAGGAGAGTTGCTTGTTATCCGCCGGACCTTGAGTGGAATTGCCACTCAAAAGGACATGGAGCAAAGAGAAGCCATTTTTCACACCAGGTGTACCGTAGGAGACAATGTTTGTTCCCTTATCATTGATGGAGGTAGTTGTGCTAACGTTGCCTCAAAGACTATGGTGGACAAAATCAAGCTGCAAGTCTCTCCTCGTCCAAATCCCTACACCATACAATGGTTGAATCAAGGCAAAGGTTTGCAAATTACTCACCGTTGTCTTGTTTCTTTTTCAATAGGGAAAAACTATAAAGATGAGATTTGGTGTGATATAGTCCCCATGGATGCTTGCCATATATTATTGGGTGGACCATGGCTTTTTGATAGAAGTGTCATCCATGATGGCCGGATGAACACTTACTCTTTTCTCAAGGACCGTAAGAAAATCACTCTTACCCCTCTCAAAAGTCCTTCCCCTCTCAACCAAAAGACAATCCTCATTTGGAAGTCTTCTTTACTACTCTTCTCAAATCTGAGCACCATGAGTATGAGTCTTTTAAAGACTTGATACTTTTACAAGAAGATTCTAAGCCATCATCTCCCTCACATCCACTACTCACCCCTCTTCTACAAGCCTATCACCATGTTTTTCCACAAGAAATTCCACATGGCCTTCCCCCTCCAAGATCTATCCACCACAAGATAGACCTCGTTCCCGGATCCGTACTTCCAAACAAGCCGGCATACCGGATGTCTCCAAGCGAAACTCAAGAAGTCCAAAGACAAGTGGATGATCTCTTGTCCAAGGGTTTAATTCGGGAACGTCTAAGCCCATGTGCCGTGCCCGCCCTCCTTGTTCCTAAGAAGGATGGTAGCATGCGTATGTGTGTTGATAGCCGGGCAATAAACAAGATCACTATCAAGTACCGGTTTCCTGTTCCCCGATTGGAAGATCTATTGGATGAATTACATGGAGCCGCTATCTTTTCTAAGATTGATCTTATAAGTGGCTATTATCAGATTCGTATTTTTGAAGGTGATGAATGGAAAACCGCCTTTAAGACTAAAGGAGGTTTATATGAGTGGCTTGTAATGCCATTCGGGCTTACTAATGCCCGAGCACTTTTATGAGACTCATGAACCAAGTTCTCAAGCCCCTCATTGGAACTTGTGTTGTCGTTTACTTTGATGATATCTTGGTCTATAGCAAGGCCGAGGAGGAGCATGCCAAGCATTTGCAACAAGTTTTGGAGATTCTTTCACAAGAACAACTTTATGGCAATATTGAGAAATGCTTTTTCTTCACTCCTCAAGTGGTATTCTTGGGTTTCATTGTTTCCGCCCAAGGCCTCCAAGTTGATGAAAGCAAGATCAAGGCTATTCAAGAGTGGCCAACTCCTACATCCGTCACTCAAGTAAGGAGTTTTCATAGCCTAGCCTCATTTTACCGGAGGTTCATTAGAAATTTCAGCACTATCGTGGCTCCTATGACCGAGGTAATTAAAGGCAAAGAGTTTTCATGGAATGAGCAGGCACAACAAGCCTTTGAAGAGATCAAGAAGAAGCTCACTAGTTCCCCCGTTCTAGCCTTGCCTGACTTTACCAAAGTCTTTGAAGTAGAATGTGATGCATCCGGGGTAGGAATTGGAGCTGTCCTATCTCAAGAGAGGAGACCCATTGCCTTTTTTAGGGAGAAGCTCAACGATGCCAAGAAGAAGTACTCCACCTATGACAAGGAGTTTTATGCAATCATTAGAGCATTGGGGCATTGGCGTCATTACTTAGTTGGAGGTGAGTTCATCCTTCATTCCGACCATGAAGCTCTCAAATACATTCAAGGACAACACAAGCTCAACCCTAGACATGCTAAATGGGTAGATTATCTTCAGTCCTTCCACTTCACTATCCAACATAAGGCGGGTACTCTCAACAAAGGAGCTGATGCATTGTCAAGAAGGTACTTATTACTCTCCACTTTGAGTACTAAAGTACTTGGGTTTGAATTTGTTAAAGATTTGTACCCAAAAGATGATGATTTCAAGGACATTTTTGAGAAGTGTCTTAAACACCCCCATGGGTTGTTCCACTTAGAAGATGGGTTCCTATTCAAAGGTTCACGCCTTTGTATACCTCAATGTGGATTTCGAGAACTGCTTATCCAAGAGCTACATGGAGGAGCCCTAGCTTGCCATTTTGGTGTCGGGAAGACTAGATCAATGTTGAAGGAACACTACTATTGGCCTAAGATGTCAAGAGATGTAGAGCATTTCATCAAAAGATGTTCTACTTGTCAAATGGCTAAGAGCCATTCTTTGCCCCAAGGATTGTATTCTCCCCTCCCCATTCCTCAAGCCCCTTGGGAAGATATTAGCCTGGATTTTATCACGGGTTTGCCTAGAACCCAAAGGAACAAAGACTCCATTATGGTGGTTGTGGATCGGTTCTCCAAGATGGCGCATTTCATCCCTTGCCACACCACTAATGATGCTACTCAAGTGGCTAATCTTTACTTCAAGGAGATTGTGAGACTACATGGCATTCCAAAGAGCATGGTATCTGATCGGGACTCCAAGTTTCTTAGTCATTTTTGGCTAACTCTATGGCGCAAATTGGGTACTCACCTCAAGTTTAGCACTACTTGTCATCCCCAAACTGATGGCCAAACTGAAGTCACTAATAGGACTTTGGGTACCTTACTTCGAGTCCTAGTGAAGAAGCATTTGAAGAATTGGGATGAGTTGCGACCACATGCCGAGTTTGCATTCAATCGAGTGCCTAGTAAGTCGACCCAACTCTCTCCATTTCAAGTTGTGTATGGCTACAATCCCAAGAGTCCCTTGGATCTTGTTCCCATTCCAACCCCCACAAAATTTAGTTGGGAAGCTGAAAAAAGAGCCAAGGAGATCCAAGATCTTCATGCAAGAGTTAGAGATAACATTGCCAAGGCTAATGAAAGAGCCACGCAAAGCGCCAACAAGCATCGCAAGGAGGTACATTTTCAACCAGGAGATTTGGTATGGATTCACATGAGGAAGGAGCGTTTCCCTTCAAAGAGAAAATCTAAGTTGATGCCGCGTTCCGATGGTCCATTTGAAATCCTTGAGAATGTTGGGCCCAATGCATACAAGGTTGATCTACCTGGAGATTATGGAGTTTCGGCTACCTTCAATGTCTCCGATCTTAGCCCCTATTTCGATGATGAGCCCCTTCCTAGTTTGTGGGCAAACTTTCACTTACCCGGGGGGAATGATGGAGACCATCGTGAGAAGCCCAAGGACCATCAAGCTCAGCCCAAGGAGGATTCACTCAAGCTTCAAGAGGTCAAGGAAGTTGCTAAACTTTGCCGGAAATTGGCGTTCATGGCCGAAGAGGTAGTGCCGCCTTCATCCAGAAATTTCCCGATTTTTGTGTGCACTTTTGGCCTACCTAACGTGGACCCACAACTTGAGGCTCCACATGGTTTTGAAGCTTAAGATGTCAACTTTAAAATAAGCCCAATTTTATTTAATTTGGACATCATTTGATTGGGCAAAATATCACTCAAATATACGTTGTGCTGATCCAGTCCAGTCTGAGATAGGTGCATTGTTTGGCCCATAACTTTCAAACCGCTTATCCAAATTGAGCAAATGAGCCCATTCTGGAAAATAGACTTCCAGGGCTTTCTAACAAGCCCACGAACGCGTGATTTGGCCGAGTATTATGGAAGTTATGCTCTGTTGAAGTTGAGGCAGTTGCAAGGATTAATGCTGGGAATATGAAGAGTCTTCGGTTACATATACTTGTGTGGCTGATATTGTGCACGTTTTAGATGCTTCTAGATTGGTGTAATCAGCTGCAAAAATCCTAGAATATTCCTTGTAACCTCCCCCACCCCCTTTTATGATGTGTCTTTTCATTTTTCTTAGACTTTTCAGTAGCTAGTTTTAATTGTTAGGAGTTATTTGAGTCTTTTGATTGTCTTTTGCTGAGTCTATAAAAGGGGAGGGGCATGTGAAGCTAATCATTCAGCATTGTAAAAGTAATACAAGCACCTTTGAGAGTGATTCTCATTTGTGTCTCAAAATTCCTAGTTCTATATCTTGAATTTGGCTCATTCAAGTGGTGTTCTAGGTTCTCTTCCTTTTACAATTGGAGTGATTCCTTGGTTAAGACAAGAGAATTAGCCCCAGATCAAGTCATTGAGTGGCTCCGTGAAGGATTATCTCAATTACAAGGTCTTGTTTATCCTTGTTCTTTTTGTTATTATTCTTCAAACCATCTCAAACTATCTTCCACCATATTCACTTTTCTTTGGTTGATTCTTGTTTAGTTTGAGTTTGAGTTGATTTGGTTCACTTACCACCCACATCTACATCACCATAGAGCTTTTCTTCTTCTAGGACCTTCATGACTTGGGTGAGATGTTGAAGGTGCTCTTCTTCATTCTTGCTATAGATGAGGATGTCATCAAAATACCCCACAACGAATTTTCCAATGAAGGGCCGGAACACTTGGTTCATGAGCCGCATGAAGGTACTTGGAGCATTTGACAATCCGAATGGCATGACTAGCCACTCATACAAGCCTCCTTTGGTTTTGAAGGCCGTCTTCCATTCATCTCCCTCTCTAATGCGGATTTGCTAGTAACCACTTCTCAAATCCACCTTAGAGAACACACTAGAACCATATAACTCATCAAGCATATCCTCAAGGCGGGGAGTTGGATATCTATACTTGATGGTTATCTTGTTGATTGCCCGACTATCAACACACATACGCATGCTCCCATCTTTCTTTGGCACAAGGAGGGCCGGAACCGCACAAGGGCTCAAGCTCTCTCTAATCAACCCCTTATCCATAAGCTCATCAACTTACCTTTGGATCTCCGTGGTTTCCTTGGGGTTTGTCCAGTAAGCCGGTTTGTTAGGGAGAATGGAACCGGGTATGAGATCAATATGGTGTTGAATGGTTCTTTGTGGTGGTAGGCCGGGGGTATTTCTTCGGGGAAGACATGGCTAAATTGCTCAAGGAGGGAAATGGCTAGGGGATGTGATGGTGTGGGGGTTTCGGCTTCTTCAAGAGAGGCTAGGATCCACTCCTTAAAGGCCTTGAATTCATGGTGAGAAGCCTTAAGGAGAGGCTCACTCACGGCTAGAAGCATGTCCGAATGGTCATTTCTTGGTTGGGGCTTACTTTTGTGGAGTTGGGAAGGGCTTAATGGGGTAAGGGTGATCTTTTTCCCATCTTTGTGGAAGGTGTAGGTGTTTAGATAGCCATCATGGATGACCTTCCGATCAAACAACCAAGGTCTCCCCAACAAAAGGTGACATGCATCCATGGGAATGATATCACACCACAATTCATCAAGATAGTGCTTCCCAATTGAAAATGAAATCAAGCACCTTGAATTAACTTGCAACCCTTTACCTTGATTTAGCCATTGGATGTTGTAGGGGTGAGGATGAGACGAAGCTTGAAGGCCAAGCTTCTCCACCATAGTCGCGGAGGCCACATTTGCACAACTCCCTCCATCAATGATGAGGGAACATACTTTGCTTCGAATAGTACATCTTGTATGAAAGATGTTCTCCCTTTGCACTTCAAGTTCTCCCCTTTTTGCACTTAAAGCTCTCCTCAATACAAGCAACTCTCCTTCATCCGCTTCCTCAATCACTTCTTCTTGTTCCTCCATGTAATACACACCTTCTCTCTCCTCCTTCTCTACTCCCTCTTCTTCCCTCTTCTCATCCCATTCGGCCAAGGTAATAATCCTCCTATTTGGACACTCCGAAGCAATGTGCCCAAGACCTTGACATTTGAAACATCTCCTTTGGTCATTTGGCTTAGGGTTTGGACGGTTTTGGGGTGGTGAACCTTTTTGTGGAGTTTGGTTCTTTTGTGGAGGTGAGGGTGTAGCAACCGTAGGCTTGGGAGGTGGATAAGAGCTCCCCTTGTTGAAAGGTTGGCTCTTGGGAAAGGGTTTGGGAGGTTCTCTTTTGTGGAGCTTGGATTTCCTTTGTTGTTCAACTTTGTGGGCTAAGACACACACCTCATCAAAAGTGGTGTATTGTTGCAACTCTACCACATGAGCATATCTAGGATCTAACCTACCCAAATACCTCACTATGGTTTGCTCTTCGGGCTCCCTCAAATCACACTTGATTATCAACTTCTCAAATTCCCTAGTGTACTCCTCAACACTCAAGTTCCCTTGGGTAAGATTGTGAAGTTGGGAGTAGTTGTCTTGTAGGTAAGATGGGGGTAAGAAACAGGCTTTGAGTTTGGCTTTCATCTTCTCCCATGTTCGAATCTTTCCCTTCCCTTGCCTAACTCTCTTTGCACAAAGGTTGGACCACCAAAGAGAAGCGTATTTACGAAGTTTAAGGGCCATAAGTTTTACCTTATTTCCCTCGGATATCTCTTTGTAGTCGAAGATCCTCTCGACAGTTTGCAACCATTCTAGGAACTCATCGGGGTCTAGCTTCCCTTCAAACTCCGGAATTTCCCCTCGGATGTCTCCTTGGTGAGAGGTTGTTCGCCTTCCTCTTCTTGATCTTCCGTAAGCCTCCTCTTCACTTGATGAACTCAAGGGTGGGGCCTCTCTTACTTCCGGCTCGGAGTCGGAGGAGTAGAAGATCGAGAACTTCTAATCTCCTTGCGCTTTTGTTTCAAGGAGTCTCCAAGTTGTCGCCTCAAATACTCGTTCTGACCTTTGATCTCCTCATTTTGAAGCCTCAAGGCCTCATAATTTCTCATGAGAGCCTCAAACTTTTCTTCCATGGTCATGCTAGTAGTGCTCACGTTGAAACCAGGAGGAACTTCACGGCTGGAATGCGGCACGGGCGTGCGGTGAGGCACGGTGTGACCGTGCTCTGGCTCTGGACGGGGGGGAAATTGAGATGTTGCTGGAATAGGGGTGGCACGGTCGTGCGACATGGCACGGTGTGGGCGTGCTGAAGTACTGGCTTGTGGGTGAAAAGCAAGTGTAGCTGGATTGTGAAGGTGGCACGGTCGTGCTCTTTGGCACGGGCTGACCGTGCCGCTTTTCTGGGCAGTGGAAAACCGTGGAGCACGGTTTGGTGTTTTTGAGGGGGAATGTGTTTGGGGTGTTTGGAAAGATGTTGGGCAACAAGCTTAGGCCTAGGGAAGCCTTTGCTCTGATACCAAATATGATGTATCCTCAAGGGGCAACCAAGAGGATAGGAAAGGGGATGGAGAGAATGCAATGGAAGGTAACAACAAGGCAACTTTGAATCCACAAACTCACCTTGATTTGGAGATGATAGAACGGAACTAACACTGACCTTGGATACAGAAACACCACCATGGTTTGATGTTAGGGCCCTTAACAACCTTTTGGATACAGAAACACCACCAAGAAGGAAGTTAAGACTCTACTAGATCACCACTCAACTTGGCCAAGAGATGAGATAAGCTAGGAGAGAGTTTGAGGATTCAAAGGAGCACAAGCTCAAC
>JAKOGI010002500.1:0-2500 GCA_029747015.1 Carnegiea gigantea
GTGTGTGTGTGTGTGTGTGTATGTATGTATATATATATATGTATTTATGTATATATGTACGTATATATATATACGTATACACACACGCACACACATATATATATATATGTAAATGTGTGTGTGTGCGCGTGTGTGTGTATATATATATATACACACACATATATGTATGTATGTATGTATGTATTTATGTGTGTATATATATATATATATATACATATGCACACACACATACATATGCACACACGCACACACACATATATATATATATATATAGATGTGTGTGTGTGTGTGTGTGTGTGTATATACATATATATGTATATATATATATATATATGTGTATATATATATATATGTGTTTGTATATATGAGTGTATATATGAGTGTGTCTATATATATATATATATATATATATATATCGAGAGAGATCAAGCGAGGGGGAGAGAGAGAGAGAGAGTAAGAATTTGTGTTTCAGGAGAAGCTTTTCTCTTGTGGCCACTCCCAATGCCATGACATCCTGTGTAACAAAGCAACGAAATACAATATTCCAAGGGGTTCTCGGTTTAGACACAGTATGGAAAACTATATATGCACATTATTGTAATATGGCAAAGCAAGCAAACTATCCTAAAAGAAAGAACAATAGTATCCGTATACAAAAGATAGGGAAGTATCTCCTAATACTCTCTCTCAAGTTGAAGTGTGAAGATTCAAAATGCCAAGTTGCCAAGTAGATGATTGAACGGAAGATGGTCCAAAGCCTCAGTAAAATTCCCAGTAAGCTGCTCAATAGTAGAAACATCGCAAGGGACAATATCCCTGGAGACAATCTGTTCGCACACAAAGTGATAATCGATTTCAATGTGTTCAGTGCGCTAATGAAACACCGGATTAGCTGTAATATGCAAAGCTATCTAATTGTCACAATATAACTGGGTGGTAGGGACAAGCAAACGCAGAGAACAAAGTAGATTACGAATCCAAATAGCTTTACTGGTTACATTAGCCACGGATTGGTATTTAGCCTCGGCAGAGGAGCGGGACACAGGAGGTTGCTTTTTGGTTTTGCAAGAAATAGGAGCAGAGCCAAAGGAAGCATAGTAACCAGTGATGGACCTATGGGTCATGGGATAACTAGCCCAATCAGAATCACAATAAACATTGAGGTTAAGGACATTGGAAGAAGGCAAAAGGATACCCTACCCAAGTGAGGACTTAAGATAACATAAAAGGCAATAAGCCGCATCCCAATGGCCATGCGAGGGATCATACATAAATTGACTCAATACATGGACTGTATAGGTGATGTCCGGTCAGGTAATCGTGAGATGAATAAGGCGACCAATTAGGCGACGATAGCTACCAGGATCAGAAATAGGATCACCTGTATCAGAAGAGAGCTTACGTTGTTGTTCCATGGGAAACGAGCTTGGCTTAGAACCAAGCATACCTATTTTAGTAAGAATATCCAAGATATATTTGCATTGACAGAAGAATAAGCCAAGAGAAGATTAGCCTACCTCAATACCCAGAAAGTATTTTGAAGGTCCGAGATCTTTTAACTTAAAATGCTAATGTAAGTAGGTGTTAAAGGCATCATACCATTGAGGGTCACTTCCTGTAAGTACTAAGTCATCAACATAGATCAACAGAGCAAGAAAAGTGGAACCTTGAACAAACATAACCAAAGAGTGATCTAAAGGGGATTACCAAAAGCCAAATTCCCATAGTGTTGATGCGAGTTTCAAAAACCATTGGCGTAGGGCCTGACGAAGCCCATAGAGAGACATTTGGAGTTCACAAGCGAGATTAGGATTAGGAGTATGAAAGTTAGGTGGCTGTTTGATATAAATATCCTCATGGAGATTTCCAGGTAGAAAGCTATTGTTAAAGTCCATCTGATGTAAGCTCTACCCTTTTGCTGCTGCTGCAAGAGTCAGTAATGTCCAGACGGTAACCATTTTCGTAACCAGAACAAAAGTTTCAGTGTAGTCCTCCCTATCAACTTAAAGATTTCCTAAAACGACAAGATGAGCTTAGTAATGCTTAATAGACGCATCTGCCTTGTATTTAATCTTATAGACTCATTTACAGCCAAGGCCCTTTTTACGTAGAGGATGTGGCTAGAGGTCCCAAGTGTGATTGGTCTTAAGTGCAGAAATTTCCTTCCCCATTACCTTATGCCATTGTGGATCCTGACAACACGTGAAAAATGTCGGGGTTCATCCCTAGTGGTAATGGCTACTAAGTAGGCACAATGTAAAGTAGAAAATTTATCGTAAGCAATATAATAAGATAATGGGTGAGGAGTACCTGAAGATATATCATGAATGAGTGATGGGTCAAGAGCGTCAGAGGCAATAGCGTGACAAACATAATCGCAAAGATGCATGGGTGGCCGGTGCTCACGCTGTGAGCAGGATGACAAACTGGGCCCAAAAGCGGGCGAAGTGGCACATGGGTTGGCGGGCTCACGGGCTACAGTAATGGGGGCAATAGGATG
>JAKOGI010002500.1:7500-104424 GCA_029747015.1 Carnegiea gigantea
CAAGTTGCTACGAAATAGTCGGTTACCTACCCAGCTGGGGTAACTATGGGAAAGGAAAGGACCGTGGAAGGGGGACCCGCGGGGGACGAGTTACTAGCAGCCGTGGAAGGGGAGCAGGCCGAGAGATAGCATGCTCAGCGGCTGAGTCATTCGGGTATGGTCAGCAGCAGGCGCAGTCAGTCGACCGAGAGGAGTAAAGTAACAATGTTGTGCCTGGCTTCATAAATGATCAAGTTCGACATCTACTCAGTCTCATTGAACCCTCCAATTCTGGTTACGAAAAATTACAAGGTATGTCCTCCTCGATAATTGACTCCGCAGCGTCAAGGCACATGATTGGCGAGTTGATGTTGCTTAGAGGTAAAACATCAGTAGCCTCTATCCCTGTTAACTTACCTAATGGAGACAAGGTGGTGGCAAGCATGGGAGGAAGCATAAATTTGAGCTCCAAAATCAATTTGGATAAAGTCCTTTACGTGCCACAATTTCATGCAATTTGATTTCTGCAGCACAACTAATTCGAGATTTACGATAGATTGTGATATTTGACGAGAATTTGTGTACAGGACCGTATCATGAAGAGCCTGACTAGAGTGGGTAGATTACGGGGAGGAGTCTATTACATCGACAAGATTACAGCACCAACAAATCAAGTCAACGTGGTAGGATCTTACAATTTGTGACATGGGCGCCTAGGACACCCTTCGGATCCAGTTTTGTCTTTATTACCTACAAGTCCTAATATTAGTAGTCATAGGAATAAAGAACCATGTGACATTTGTTTTCATGTCAAACAGACACGTACCCAATTTGTTACTGGTCAAAGTCATGAAAAAGAATTATTTGGATTGATACATTGAGATATTTGAGGTGCGTATAGAGTATCTTCTTTATGTGGTGCCCATTATTTCTTGACTATTGTCAATGATGCGAGCTGTGCCATTTGGGTTTACTTAATGAGGGAAAAAGGGGAAGCCGCAACCTTATTGCAAAATTTGGTGGTTATGGTGAAAACTCAATTTGGACGAGATGTAAAAGTAATTTGCAGTGATAATGGTCTTCAATTTCTTTCCGGGCCCATGAAACAATTCTATTTGCAAAAAGGTATAATACACCACACAAGTTGCATAGATACCCCATAATAAAATGGGAGAGTTAAAAGAAAACATAGGCATATTTTGAATGTGACTAGGGCTTTATGATTTCAAGCCCAACTACCTATTGATTTCTGGGGGGAAAGTGTGCTTACCGCGGCTTATCTAATCAATGGAACACCGAGCAAACTACTCGATGGGAAGACTCCCTACGAGGTCTTATTCAATGATCATCCTTCCTATGATCACATTAAGATGTTTGGATGCCTTTGTTATGTTTACATTCAACCAAGGACTAAAGATAAGTTTGCTCCTCAAAGTCGAAAATGCATTTTTGTAGGTTATCCTTATGGGAAAGAGGCTTGGAAGGTTTACGACTTGGAAATAAATGAGATCTACATTAGGGATGTGGTTTTCCATTAACATGTATTTCCCTTTCTCACACATAAGGCTGGCCAACCTGAGGTGAAAAGATTGCTTAGAACCAACAATGGCATTAATAATACTTGTTTGAATGATTGGGATGTTCTTATGGATGACAATGGTAGAGATCAAAGTGGTGAATTATTTGAAGCTGTGGACCTGACAACAAGCCCAAGAGATGCCGGGTGTCCCCAATCCACGGAGCCCATATCTGAGGCTATGACTGAGTCGCTCACACCCAGCACAAACCGGATGTCACCTCCCACTGGGCCTTCTAGCAATGGTAGCCCCGTAGCCCCTCGAACTGGCACAGCAGCCCAGGGCGCTCCTTCTGTCGTAGGCACTCACTCAGGCCCAACAACTGGCCCAGTAGACCATGCGACTGAGTCCAGTGGGCCGTCTGTTCCTACTCAGGCTGGACCGTTCTCAGATAGGGGGAGCCCGTTCCAACAAAATCAGTCCCCCAGCCCGAATATGGTTCGACCTACTCGATCTCAATGGGCTCCGTCACATTTAGATGATTATTTCTGTTACACAATTCAAGATTATGACTCCTCTTCTGCATCTCCACCTCCATTCGGCTCTTCTGATACTCCTCACCCTCTTGTCAATTATCACTTGCACAAATTTTTCGAATAGCTATCAAGCATTTCTTGCTACTATTATGAAAATTGTTGAGCCCAGGTTTACCATGAGGGTTAAAGACCCTCGTTGGTGACAGGCTATGGAGGAAGAAATTTGTGCTCTCGAAGAAAATGAGACATGGACTCTTGAAGACTTGCCTCCTGGAAAGAAACCCATTAGTTGTAAATGGGTTTATAAGGTAAAATACAAGTCTGATGGCACCATTGAATTCTTCAAGGCCCGTCTTGTGGTCAGTGGCGACCACCAGTAAGAAGGTTTTGATTTTAATGAAACTTTTGCTCTGATGGCCAAGTCATCTAGTGTGAGAACTTTTTTATCAGTTGCAGTAGCACAGGTTTGGGAATTACATCAAATGGATGTCAACAACGCTTTCCTACATGGGGATCTCGACGAAGAAGTTTATATGCGCTTACTGCCCGGGTTTACTTCCAGTTCCTCTAACAAAGTGTGCAAGTTACGTAAGTCTCTTTACGGACTGCGTCAAGCTCCCCGACAGTGGTTTGCCAAACTTTCTTCTACACTTATTGCTTATGATTTTATGAGATCCTATGCTGATTATTCTTTATTTACCTACCGGAAAGGTACGGTGTTCTTGGCAGTTCTAGTGTATGTTGATGATATCATCCTGCCTGGGAATGACTCATAGGCTTGTCTTGCTTTCAAAGCCTATTTAAATGATTGCTTTCGCATTAAAGACCTAGGTTCCTTGCGATATTTTATAGGTATTGAAGTGGCCCGAGGGCCACGTGGGCTCTTCTTATGTCAGCGCAATTATGCCCTTGAGATAGTAGAGGAGAGCGATCTCCTAGGCAGTAAACCATCTCCCTTTCCCATGGAAGAGAACCATAAGCTCGCTTTTGTGCAAGGACGCACAGTGGATGATCCGAGCCGGTATCGACGTCTAGTGGGCCGTCTTATCTACCTTACTATAACTAGACTCGAATTATGTTATGCTGTTCACATCCTATCTCAGTTTATGCACGCCCCCAAAGGACAACATTTTGAGGCTACTTGTCAAGTTCTTCGGTACCTCAAAGGTACTCTCGGTTATGGTATTTTACTCCTGTCTGACTGTGATCTTCATATTCGAGCTTATTGCGATGCCGATTGGGGTGCGTGCCCTCTTACTAGGCTGTCTAGTACTGGGTTCCCAGTCACTCTTGGTGGCTGGCCCATCTCTTGGAAGACTAAGAAGCAGACCACTGTTTCTCGCTCGTCTGTTGAAGCCGAGTATCGCTCTATGGCAGCAGCAACCAATGAGTTAATATGGCTCAAAGCCTTGCTTGCCTCTCTTAGAGTCTTTCATTCTTCCCCTATGCAGCTCTCCTGTGGCAGTCAAGCTGCCCTCCACATAGCTAAAAATCCCATGTTCCATGAACGCACCAAACATATTGAACTCGACAGCCATTTTGTGCGGGAACGGTTGGAGACAGGCAATCTGGCGTTTTCTTACACTCCTACTACACAGCAACCTGTCGATATCTTCACCAAGGCTCTTGGATGGAAATAGTTCACCTACTTACGGGACAAGTTGGGCATGATTGATCCCCATGCTCCAAGTTGAGGGGGAGTATTATGAAGTCCTTGAAGATAATATTTTTGCAATATTCTTTGTAATCTTTTTGTAATATTTTCTTGTTATATTTAGATAATATTTTTTTATCTATTTAGGATGTAAACATTATCATCACCCATATCACTCCTACAATCACGGGACCATTGGGATTCTAAGTGAGATGTATATATTGCAAACCCAAAATCAATAACAGGCAGAGAAGCACGACTATTCAATAGAATTTTCCCTTTGGTCTTTTTCTCTCTTCTATTCCTTTAATATATATATGTGGGATGAAAACATGTTCTTTCCTAAGAACCTGAAATTCTTTAGACTCGACACTAAGGGGGAAGGCATGGTGGGAGGGGAAAGGGAACGAGAGATGATGGTAAGGAGGTGAGAAGGGAAGGCGAATGGCGGAGAGTATGAAATGAAGAGGTGGTTTCCGGTCATGGTGAAAATGGTAAAGGTGGCTGACTAGAGGTGCTGGTGGATGAGCTTGGCTAAGTGGTCGAGAGGGATGGTGTGCCCCTTTGACACGAAGGAGAACAATATTACGTGTGGTGATGCAGATGATGGTGATAATGAGGTTTGCATTCTCTCTTTGTGTTAGTTACTTTGCTTGGAATAGGAGATGAGAAAGGAAACAATGTATATAAGCATCAACGTGATGCATGTTGAAATTCCCATGTTAGCCATGACAGTGAGGGACATCTACACATGTGAAACCGGAGTTTTAAGAAGTTTGAAACACATGATAATTGTTAATTTATTACTGGAAAATGACATTTGTTCCGTCCTAGTTGTACAAGCATGTCTGTACGTACGTAGTTAGAAGTGAAGTGTTAATTAATTGATTCATTTCAGGTTAGGGGCCGCGTTGAGTACACACTGAAAAATGATATTGGATCTAACCCACAATATCACTCGCTATGTATTAACCTAAAATTATTAATCACTAAGACAAAGTTTTTGAATCTTAATGATTGTAAGTATTTAATATTCTGAAAGAGATTCATGTTGAACGTCACTCTCCCTCCATTAGGAAGATATTATCCATATTTGTTTCTAAGGTCAAAATGTGCTAACTTTTAACCTTTAGTTTTTCTGGAACATATTCTGAATCACAATATAAATTTGGTACGATCATATTTATTTCAAAAATTGATTTCATACAACCATATGTGCAGGTTTTTTTTTAGGGCAAAACAAAGGGAAAAATTCATTAATAACAAATATATTGTCAGATAGCATTGATAATGTACCTTAGATTCAAACAAACACAAACCTTATAGTGAAAATACAGTATCCGTCCGAACTAAACTAAACTTTTTACGCATTGTTTGATCGACTTCCTACTCATATCATTGTTGCTTTGTACGGCTTATAAGAGAAGAGATCCATAGATATTGTAACTTCTTTGTAGAAAATTTGCTGTTAATCTTTTGGACTTTCTTTGGTGGGATATCCTTTTTACATATAAAAGATTGTATTTGAACTTCCAATCTTCATGAAAATGTTGCTTTGCGTAAAAGAACTTGTTCACCCTTCAAAATCAAATAAAAACCAACAACACAAATACAAACTAAATCACATATAAAAAAGGGGGGGCTCTCGTGAGAGACAAATGCTAAATAAAGATAAAAGCAAAATACAAAATGACTTATTATAAAACATTTCTTAAGTGTCGTATTTCAACTTTAAAATTATATAATATGCATTGAATTAAAAAGTTATGGTATGATTAAATAGTGAAATTATAGTACCACTTACAAATTGTGTAACACCAACTTTTTATTTGTAATTTTTAAAAATTATACATACACATTTAAGATATGTGTTTGCAGCTAAGGTTAATCCGAGCAAGGTGTCATTTATACTCATCGACATAGACGGCATATATTGACGCTTAATTAATTGGAACTATGAAAAATTTGATAATTTGGGGTCATATAATCTATTGATTTGTTTGTAAACAAAATATTTAAGAAGTATTTTCCTGCAAGACATAGAGCAACTATTGCCTAAAAAATTAAATTAAAAAAAAACATATCTGAATTACTAGCTAGGTAAATGGCAAAGAACAGAAATTCCATAATCTCCTCATAACCGTGTTGTTAAATGAGATATTAAACAAATTAGCCTATTCACCTGAACACCTTATTACAATTTTCATGTGAATTTGCAAGTAAAGAACATGATCGAGTCCCTCTGAAGAATCTTCCAAAAAAGACAAAACAAATTCAAAAATTATAGTCTCTTTCTAACAGCATTTCAAATCTTCAATTAAACCAAAGTCACACACAATTTTACTTTATATTGTTCGCGCTAGGCAAGAAAGGTCTAGTTCCCTTCTAAAAATTTTATTGGACCCTTGAATAAAAAGATAGTCCTATCTGGGTTAAGAGGACAATGAAATTACGGATTTAGCATTTATAAAATTTCTTCCATTATAAAATCCAAATCACTAGTCAAAATAGATTTTAAACAGTATAGGTAATACTACAAAAGACCTAACCAGCTGGTGAGCTCTTGGGCTCAACTTAGTAAATGTTAGCTCGAGCTCAGTTTGACCAAGGTTTGGCTCGGCTCATGCTCGATCGGCTCGATTTGATAGGTTTTGTTCAATTGAATCGGCTCAGCGTAGCTTGGTCACACCCTCTATGGGACAGATATTGAAAAAATGGACATAAGTATAGAGGTATGGACATGGGCATAGACATCTCTTACCCCATACTGACACAATAGCATATCTACTTTTTAATATCATTGAAAAAAATTTTGGTCCACATTTTTTTGATTTAAGTTTATCCAAGACCTTTTAAGCAAAACTTCAACATTTTTTTTTATTTTCAATTTCCTAGATCCTAGACTCCTAAAATATAACAATTTTCTTTCATTCGTTCAAATACATGTCATACTTGAATATGAGTATTAGTTTTCATTTTCAATGCATATCTTAATAAAATTCATAAACCCGTAGAATCCAAATGTGTAGTTATAGATGCTGCTTTCGAATGCCAATAGGTGTTTATACATTATAGTTATGATTTTCTAAAACGAATATGAATATGACTATGGCTCAACCCGTTCTATCGTTGTCCCTATTCTAAGTCATCCATTAGGACAAGAAGTGGGTCCCTTATTGAGCGACGATGACAGTTTTCCATCCCTTGTTCTCCGAAAATATCCTTTGGGAAAATAGGGCCCAAAACAGTGTCAATTCTATCTAAGGCAAGATTGGTTTAGGGTGTGACTTTCATGCATCCCACCAAGGATCACACTTGACTAAACATTGTAGGGATCAAGTTGTTTGCGTGTTTGGCTGTTTCATAAATGATTTGCTATTTCTTATTATTTATGATCAAAATGGAATGACAAAGTGAAGAAGCAAGGTGAGAGGGTTAACGATCGACCAAAATAGATAATGTCCTTCCAAATCCTTTAAAAGACGTTTACAGAGAATTGCAATGTACAGAGCACACTGCAAATATGGTGTGTTAGACTACTATTTCTTTATCGTCCCCATTAGAAATTTTAGGAATTGAGGGACTCATTTCTGTTATTGTTGTAGTTTACAGTTTGCTTCATCCCTAATTCATTTAGCAACGATTCAAGATTATGCCAAGATGTCCCAGCTTTTTTCACAGCTTTCTTAGCAGCCTCGCTGAGCTCCTTCACCCTCTGATGAACCATCTTCCCCATCTCTCCTCCCATGAGCTCCTTCACCATCTTACTTAAGACCTTCCCATTGGACAAACCCTCTCACTGACCCATCACAAGTTTCAACCCTCAACCCTACTTTGATCTCCTTTGATACCATCTTTGCATTCAAATGTTGCTCAGCCATCATTGGCCACGCTAAGATAGGCACACCGATGCATATGCTCTCTGTCACCGAGTTCCATCCACAATGACTTAAAACCCCTTGAACGCTCTCATGCTCAAGTGCCTCACTCTGGGCTATCCACTCTCTCACAACCAACCCCCGCGCTTTCACCTTCTCTTCAAACCCCTTTATGACCCTTTCTTGGTCGGGCTTTATCCTCAGAGCCCATAAGAAATCCACCTCTAACTTCTCCAACCCAATTATGATTTCTTTTAACTGCTCATTGGATATTTCAGCTTGTGATCCAAATGCTACATACAGAACAGGCTTCCCCTCAACCCGCTTCCTATCAAGCCACTCCATCTAGGTAGGCCTCTTTGATGTCTTAGACATCAGTTTCTCACCCATACAAAGATGCCCAATAGGCCAAGCCTTAGGTTGATATTTGGAGTTCCAATAGTTCAAAAACTTGGACTCAATATCATAAAAACTATTGACCAACAAAGCATAGCTCTTCGAATTTGCTATACTGGCCTTAACAACAAACTCCAAGTGTTGGCTTTTGGGATTCCTGTCGGCAAGCTGTTGCTCAAGATCATTCCTTATCACTTTGATCGTGTAAACACAAATTTCATGCATAAAATAAATTAGATAAAAAATTCAGAAACAAATTGAATTTTGTATTGGTGGTATATATGGGTACAATCTCTGAATTAAATACAATGAGATGAACCTCTAATTCAATCTCCTAATAACTTGAATTGTTTCGAGGGCGTAATCACTTGATCTCTATTGATGCAAATCAGCTGAAGAACTCTAAAATGGTTCTTGATCTTGATCTGCAAATGCTTGATTGCTATTTCTGAAGCTCATAAGTTTTGATCCTTCTCGTTTGGTAGCTAGATATTGCTTGCAGTTTGAGCCTCTGAATTCTGCAATACTGAATGTTTGATGTAGTTGGCCAGATTAATCAATGCGAGGGTGAGGTTGCTTGATCTCGATCGATGAACTGGATGAAGAACTCTGAAGTAGACTTCAATTTGAGGTTGCAGAAGATGTTGAGCTAGCTGACTTTGATCCTTGTTGTTTGGTAGCTAGATGTCATCTATAGTCTGAGCTATGAAATCTGTAGAATAATGAATGTTGACCTCGCTAAAAATGAGGGGGAAGGACCCCTATTTATAGGCTCGAAGGTTAGAATTTGAGTTGGACATTGGGGTTAGGCCCATATCTCAGTAATTATTCCCTTAATTTTAAAAGAAATAATTACTATTTTCTGCATCATCAATGACACGTGGCAGCTTTTAACTGGTTGGATTTTAGCCACATTTAATTTTGACCAAGCGGGTCCACCAAAGTCAACGTGATACATGACAATTTGCGATTGGTCATTTTTTTTTCATGTGGCATCATCAGATTTGTTGTAGAATTTTGGCCTTCTATAATGCCCCCTCGAGAGTCAGCTGCGTACACGAATTTTTGAATGTTTAAAGCGGCTAAGTATCGAAAACTTGAAAGATGCTAAAAATTGGAGCTTTGTTTTTTTTTTTTTTTTGGGTAGGCTGCCTCCCCTTTTTTTACACAAATAACTTGCCGACTTGATAGATGATCCATGCTTTTTTTTTTTAGAAGATAATTCTGCTTGTAAATTTGTGACAAACTTTTATCAACAACTTGTGATAAAATCTATCAACAATTTAAGGGATAGAATTCTATCAACAACTTGTGATAAATTTCATTAGTAATTTGAATGATAAAATTCTATAAACAAATTTAGATAAAATTCTGTCAACAATTTTTCTGACAACTGCTATAAATTCGCCTTTTGTGCTGCTGTCAATTCATCGTCTCTTCTTTTATTACCTAATCCTATTCATCATGATCCGTATTTCCCTTCTCTAGTTCAGTATTCAAACCCTTTCAAGGAGCCAATCTTCTCTTTCTTGCTCGGCTTTTCCAAGCCCTATCAATTATCATCAGCAATAACACTCTATTTTTCATCCCCTTTTCAGATTTTTTTTTTTTTTGGGTATTTCAAATTTGGTTACCTAGCTCTTGACTATAAATTTGAGTTGTGTCTAGAACTACTGTTACCCTAATATCCCAATATTGTAGAGATGATTGATGAATGACAAAATTCTTGAGGGCCAGCTTGACGGCAAATTTCACAAAATCAACTTATCACTTGTCCATCTTGCGTGGAGTTCCGATGATATATTCTATCTTGGCATTCTCTTGTTCTCTGTTTTTTTTTTTTTTTTTAAGAAATGCAACAGAGTTTCATTTTGTGTGACCATGGCATTGAGTTCTTCTGTTGTCACTGCAATTCAGCATTTACATTTACTTTGGCCCATGATTTTTTTGGGTATTGTGGGCATTTTCTTTGTTTTCCTTGCTTCCTCGGCAACCATGGCAGTGAGGAAGAGAGAGAAACAAGTAGAGAACAAAAAACAAAGGAAAAACAGCCAGAAACAGAGCCCGGACACATTTTTGTGGGAAATTACACTCGGGTATTGGTCTAATGGGACCAACACCTTACAGCAATTTGACATAATTTTTCGTCTCACACCGCTTTTGGCCTGACTTCTGCCATTTTGTTCCCCTTTGTTTTTTTTCCCTTTTTCAAAGCCTTTTGTATTTCCCTTTTTTAAGCCTTTTGATATTCTTTTTGCTTTTTTTTAGGCCCTTTTTTCTTAAGGCCTCTTTGTTTTGTAGTCGTCTTTTTTTAGAGAAGTTTAACTAATGCTTCCCCTTTTTTTAGGAAGTTGCTGGATGGACTACTCCCCATTAAATCGCAAATGAGGCCGAATTTTAAGATAAGGAATTGTTTCTCCACGTAGACTCGGTTCTTCGCAAGAGACTCCCTCACTTAATCTAATTAGGGTCGACTTGAATTTCTTCCGTCTAGCCACGACTCCACCAATTAGATCGCGAAGTGAGATCGACTTTTAAGATGAGGAATTGTTTCTCCTCGTAGATTCGATTCTTTGCAGGAGACTCCCTCGCTTAATGTTTTTGGTGTCGACTTTGATTTCTTCTTTTTTGTCACGACTCCTCCAATTATATTGCGAAGTGAGGTCGACTTTTAAGATGAGAAATTATTTCTCCCCGTAGATTCGATTCTTCACAGAAAACTCCCTCACTTAATCTTTTTGGAGTCAACTTGGATTTCTTCTATCCATGACTCCTCCAATTAGATCACGAAGGGAGGTCAACTTTTAA
Source organism: Carnegiea gigantea (assembly GCA_029747015.1). Classification (NCBI taxonomy): domain Eukaryota; kingdom Viridiplantae; phylum Streptophyta; class Magnoliopsida; order Caryophyllales; family Cactaceae; genus Carnegiea; species Carnegiea gigantea. The sequence goes on from JAKOGI010002500.1 coordinate 18,269, forward strand.
GACGATGAATCATTTCTCCCCATATATTCGATTCTTTGCATGAGACTCCCTCACTTAATCTAGTTAAGGTCAACTTGAATTTCTTCCTTCCAGCTGCGACTCCTCCAATTAGATCGCGAAGTGTGGATGACTTTTAAGACGAGGAATCGTTTTTTCTCGTAGATTCTATTCTTTGCAGGAGACTCCCTCGCTTAATCTTTTTGGAGTCAACTTGGATTTCTTCTAGCCATGACTTCTCCAATTAGATCGCGAAGTGGAGTCAACTTTTAAAATGAGGAATCGTTTCTCCTCGTATATTCAATTCTTCGCAGGGGACTCCCTCACTTAATCTTCTTGGAGTCGACTTGGATTTCTTCTAGCCACGACTCCTCCAATTAGATCACGAAGTAAGGTCGGCTATTAAGACGAGGAATCGTTTCTCCTCGTAGATTCGATTCTTCGTAGGAGACTCCCTCACTGAATCTAGTTGGGGTCGACTTGAGTTTCTTCCTTCCGGCCGTGACTCCTCCAATTAGATCGCGAAGTGAGGTCGACTTTTAAGATGAGAAATCGTTTCTCCCAGTAGATTCGATCTTTCATAGGAGACTCCCTCACTTAATCTTTTTAGAGTTGACTTTGGATTTCTGTATTCCTGTCGTGGCTTCTTCCATCAGATTTGCGAAGGCATGGCTTTCTCCGCTCAGAGAGTGAAGGCAGAACTTCTCCGGTTAGATAGCAAAGACATCATTCATCTGATCAAACAACAAAGACATTCAGACAATGAAGGTGTGTCCCCTCCAATCATATAGTCAAGACATATTCTTCCAATTAGAAAGTGAAGGTTTAACTTCTCTGTTCAGACACCAAAGGCTTGACTCCTATGATCAGAGAGCGAAGGCCATTTAGACTCCTCCAATCAAGCAATAGAGACTTGACTTCTCCCATCAGACGGTAAAGGCGACTCTTCCGATCAGAAAGGGAAGGATTCGCTCATCCGATCAGGCAGTAAACACAACTATCCCGATTGAAAAGCAACAGTTTGGCTCATTCGATCAGACAGATGAGGCATGACTTGTCCAATCGGATAACATAGGTGGCTCATCTGATTAGACAGTGCAGACTTAACCTCTTCTGTCAGACAATGAAGGCAACTCTCCCGATCAGAAAGCAATAGCTTGGCTCATCCGATTAGATAACAAAGTTGACTCATCCGATCAGACAGTGCAAACTTGGTCTCTTCTATTAGACAGCGAAGGCAACTCTTTTGATCAGAAAGAGAAAGCTTAGCTCATCCGATCAGACAACAAACGCAACTATCCCAATCAGAAAGCAACAACTTAGCTCCTTGGATCAGATAGATGAGGCATGACACATCCACTCATATAGCAAAAGTGACTTTTCTGATCAAACAGTGCAGACTTGACCTCTTTGATCACACAGAAGCTTGACTGCTCACGTCAGACAGTGCAGACTTGTCTCCTTTGATCAAATAGAGGCTTGACTCGTCCAATCAGACAGCGAAGGTGAATTCTCTAATCAGAAAGTGCAGACTTGATTTCTTTGAACAGACAAAGGCTCGACTCTTCCGGTCAGATAGGAAAGACATGGCCCTTCCGATCAGACACCGAAACCTTGACTTTGGAAATTACAAGTGTCCGACTTGAAGGAAAGGACTGCAAATTTAAAAGAAGACACCTATATCGCTAATGAGAAGGAGGATATAACCTCATTGTTGGCCCCAACTTGAAGGTGTTCTAAAAGTTTGTAACAAGTTGGCGACTGTTTGAAACCTGTTTATAGGATTTGAAAATGTGCTTAGTGACTTAGGAGTCAACACCTTTGACAAAGTGACTGGGCAGTCTTTTACTTTAATGGCTGAGCGTCTTGGACTTGATGACTTGTGAGTCTTTAAGTTTGATAATTTAGAGCTTAGAACTTTCTTAATTTTGTAGTCTAGAGCTTTGACAACTTGGTAGTCTTTTAATTTTGATATCTTGAGAGACTTGAACTTTGATGACCTAAGAAACCACTTGGTGACTTGTGAGTCAGTAATTTCGTTGACTTGGGAGTCTTGAAGAAATAATTTCAAAGTCTTAAAAATAAATCGATTTAGAAGTTCACGAGACTTATGACTTGGGAGTTTGCTAGGATTAACTTGAAAGTATGACTTGGGAGTCTTTGCGATTTGATGACTTAGAAGTCTTGTATTTTACCGACTTAACAATCTGTTTCTTTGGTGTCTTTGACTTTGAAGACTTAAGAGTCTATTACATCAATGATTTAAGGGTCCATAAGGTTGACTTGAAAGTCTTCAATAACTTGAAAGTCAGCAACTCTGCTTGACTTGTGAGTCTAGAACTTTGATGACTTAAGAATCTTTAAACTTTATTTGAGAGCTTATGTCATTGATGACTTGAGTGCTTACGATGTTGATGGCTTGATAGTCATTGAATTCACTTCAAAGTTTTAATTTTGGCGGCTTGACATTCTTTAGGCGACTTAGAAGTCTTTGATTTTGATGGCTTGAGTATCTTTTAGGTGATTTGATAATCTGTTCCGACTTGAGAGTCTAGAATTTTCAACTTAGAGAGTCAAAGCTTTCTGTAACTTAGCGGTCTTTAAGAGTGACTTGAGAGCCTTCATGAAGCACCCAGTTTCATTGACTTGGAATTGAAAATAATTTGAAAATCTTTGAATGTCACAACTGGGGGGTTTACGAAATTTGATGACTTAGGAGTCTTGAATTTGAATGACTTGATAGTCTCTTGCTTTGTCAACTTAAGAGTCTTTGACATTAAAGATTTAGGAGTCCGTAGCATCAACGACTTGAAGGCCTATAAAGTTGACTTGAAAGTCTTTGATGACTTGAGAGTCAAGAATTTTGGTTGTGAGAGTTTGATGACTTGAGAGTCTACGAAATTTGATGACTTAGAAGTCTTAAAAGTTTGACTTGGAAGTCCATGAGATTTGTTGACTTCAGAGTCTGTAGAAGGTGACTTGGAAGTCTTAGTATTTCTCAACTTAGAAGCTTATAAAAGCTGACTTAGAAGTCTTAGAGTTTGGTGACTTAAAAGTCTTCAACGAGAGATTTGAAAGTCTTCGAGTCTATGCAAGGAGGGACTTGAAAGTCGGTAAGTTCTTTGATGACTTAGGAGTTTATAGATGCTAGCTCGAGCATTTTTGGCACATCAGACTCAGAATAAGGACATTCTTTCTCTTCGGAGTCTCTAAGCATGGAGTTTCTATTTGTTGACGATGTCATTGATTCATCATCATTGAGTTGTCTTCCATAATAGGCAATTGTAAGCTCCATATCATGAGCTCGTTTTGCTAATTCGTGGAATGTGTTGAGCTCATTCACTTGTAAAGCATAAAGTATATCCCAATCCATCCCCTTGGGCACACATCTCAACAGCGACAGATTCAGATAAATGGTGTTTACACTTCAGAGAGAGAGCACGCCAACGATTAATGTAATCGATAACTGACTCATTGTTTCATTGCCATGTGTTAGTCAATTCTATTATGCTAACTGCATGGCACGTGCTATAGAAGCGATTCAAGAACTCACTTTCCATTTGCACTCAGCTATCAATAGACTCAGAGGCAATGCCTGCATACCAGTCAAATGCAATTTCATTAAGGGATTGCATAGACTGTTTTACCAATTGATCACCTCCAGTGCCAGCGTTACTGCAGGTTTTGATAAAGTGGGTGATGTGCTGCTTGGGATTACCCTTGCTATCAAATTGGTTGAATTTGGGAGGTTGATAGCCATGAGGCATACAAAGTGCATCGATCCTCTTTGTATAAGGCTTTGTATACAAGTGACTCTTATGAGACTGATGGATATCTCTCCATGTCCCTCAGTTTGGAGAATCAAATCAGTCAAAGTAATCTTATTTTACTGGCTAACATGTAAATAAATCATCCACATTTTGTTTGAGAAGCAAAACAGTAGGTTACGGGTTGATTCCACCAGTAAATTCGGTTTTTGAGAGCTTAATTATTTAGGTCTCTTTGAGGTTTAAATCTGATATTTTGCAATGGGTTTGAAGTTCAGAAGTTATCTTTCTAGCAAAATAAGTTTCAACTCATTTGGACTTCATTTACCCATTCAAATTAGCCATTAAACCCAAACCATCCAAACTGCCCAATTGAACCAGAATGCACCCGGTTTTGAGTATGTGTTTTCTTAAGCTACATTATGGTTTAAGTCCTAGATTTTTGCATTTTGGGTTCCCCTAGATGTTAACTTTCAGATCCAAGCAAGAAAAACCAATCATGCTCAGTTGAAGTGAAGAAATCAGGCCATTTTATCAACCCCGCCAGTTTTGGTCCAAATCTGCAAAGTAAAATATTTTAGCTTGAATTCAGCTTGCTTGTTTTGAGCTTTTGAATTCAGCCTTGAATGTCTGTGATTCTCCCCCACAGTTACATCATACTTGGTATCAAAGCAAGTTCTGAATCCTTGCCTGAAATCATCCCATTCACATTTTTGTTCATTGAGTTCATCCCAAATAAAATCCAAACACAAACAGCCTACTTACATTTTAAATCAGCCCACAAAGAACCCTAGACCTCGTCCATCATGCCATCATCAATGAGTTTGGAGAAATAGCTAGCTTTGATTGATATTGGATATGCTTGCTTCGTAATTCCAAAATTTTGTGGCCAAGAGGAAGAGTTCACAGGTTGGTTATCTAAGGTGGAACGAGTTTTTCCTTGTTGTATCCTTAATAACCAAGAGAAGTTCAAAGTGGTTATTTCAAGATTGAGAGGTTGTGCACTTCAATGGTGGTAGAATTACAAGTTTAAAAGAAGAAAGAAAAGAAAAGAGAAGGTGAGAACTTGGAAGAAATTGAGTAGTAAGTTGAAGGGTTCCTTTTGCCCATTCACTTACACACCCATGAAGGAAAGTGTTTCCATTAAGCCCACAGGCTCATTCCCTTCCACCCCACAAAAAAAACCAACACCAGAATTGACCTTTCCCCCATAAACTAGGAGGTGTCTTAAGTGTCAAGTGTTTGGACAGTTAGCCACGAATTGCCCAAATAGCAAGGTCATCACCTTGGAAGAATGGAAAGCCGTGAGAGAGGAGGAAAAGAAGGTGCAATTGATGGAAGAACTGAAGGAAGAACTAGAAGAGATTGAGGAAAAGGCTAATGAGGGAGATACTAGTTTTGAAAAGGGATTTGAGTAGTCAAAAGGGAGTTGAAGATGGACTCCTAAACACCTTCACCATTTCTGAACAAGGTAAAGGGTTTACCTTGATTCCCATTCCTTAAACCAATCTGAAACCCACAAGATCAACCATCACAAACCCATTACCACACCAATGTCCTTTTTACTTGTAATAAATCCATATTACAAGCTTCTTATCAAAGGTGGGTAACATTGATTAAGCCTTTTGATCGAGGCAGGTGGTAGCCTAGTATGGAAGGTAATTACCTAAATCGATTTGAGGTCAAATCTTTCTCAACAAGGGGAGGATGATAGAGATCTCTCCATGCCTCTTAATTTGGAGAATCAAATCAGTCAAGATAATCTTATTTTGCTTGCTAACATGTAAATAAATCATTCACATTTTGTTTAAGAAGCAAAACAGTAGGTTACGGGTTGATCCCAGCAGTAAACCCGGTTTTTGAGAGCTTAATTACTTAGACCTCTTTGGGTTTAAGTCTGATATTTTACAATCGGTTTGAAGTTCAAGAAGTTATATTTCCAGCAAAATATGTTTCAACTCATTTGGACTTCATTTACCCATTCAAATCAACCATTAAACCCAAACTATCCAAACTGTCCAGTTGAACCAGAATGTACTTGATTTTGAGTATGTGATTTCTTAAGCTACATTATGGTTCAGTCCTGGATTTTTGCATTTTTAGGTTCCCTCATATGTTACCTTTTAGCTTCAAGCAAGAAAAACCAATCATGCTCAGTCGAAGTGAACAAATCAGGCCATTTTATCAACCTTGCCATTTTTAGTCCAAATCTATACGGTAAAATATTTTAATAGAAATCTCCTACTTAAACATGATTTAACCTTGATTTCTTCTCAGGGGGGTTTGTGCATACCCTAAGGAGTCTGCCCATGGCCTAGAAATGAAATCATGCTCAGTTTTGATTAGGTTAAAAGAAGGCACAAGACCGGGCTAAAAACTACCCTGTGAATCCAGTTGAGTGCAATGTGTATTTTCCTTACTCCAAGGGTTCGCTTAGCTTCTTGATTGCTTAATCACTTCCAATCACGTTCAAGGCTGCAAGAAACACCATGATTTGCTTACGAAACAACATCAAATCGTGTGCACCAGTGAGAAAATAAAGGAAGAATCAGCACCTTGCAATCTGATTGGATGGCCGAAAAGGGGATGCACTTTATGGCTACTTTGCTCCACATTTTTGTTGATTAAGCTGCTGTGTTAGCTTAGTTAAAGAAGTATTAAGATAATTATATCATTTATTTTGCTTTCGTTAGTATTTTGGTTGTAATTAGATTAAATTAAGCAAGCTTGTAATCTGGTTTTGTACTAAGCGCATAGATTAGCAAGCTAATATGTTTCCTTCCTAAGAAGGAAACCTCCACCAGCTAGCTTGCTTGTTTAGGTGCTTGCTAGGCATGTATTAATATGTATGTCATGGCCACTTTGAAGAATATACCTGAATTTTAAATGAAAAACCAGAATTGAGAGCATTGTGCTTTTATTCCCTTAAATACTTCACTTGCTTATCCTTAATTAGGGCGATTAAGATGGTAATCAAGTAAGTCTTAACTCTTAACTAGGTGGTGTTTCTGTATCCTAATTGAGGTTAAGGGCCCTAAACTCAAACTTAATGGTGTTTCTGTATCTAAGTGAGAGTTTAAACTATCCTTTTTTCACTAATTCATGCACGGCTACACTCAAATTTTAGCTTGAATTTAGCTTGCTTGTTTTGAGCTTTTGAATTCATCCTTGAATGTTCGTGATTCTCCCCCACAGATACATCAGAGACCCTCCCAACTGAGCCTTGACTGCTTTAGCTATCAAATTCTGAATTTGCTCAACTGACATTAAGCTTAAGGATGAATCGTTCTTTGGTTTGCGTTCTTCTTCAGACTCCTCACTGGGATTAGACTCTTTGCCAGAATCTTCATTGCTTGAGCATTTGTTGAAAGCTTCATACGTCTACTTCCCTAACTTCTTTGTCAAATCAGCAATCTGATTGCTTTAACACTTGATTTGAGCATTTTTTTCGCATTTTCCTTGGAGAGCCTATCGAGTGTGGCCTTCATGTCTGCTAGTTGTTCCTTTAAGTTGATAGTCTCCGTCACCATAACTGCCATGATAACAGTGTTAGAGGATTCGACTTTAACTTGTGAGAAAACTGAATCCCTTGAAGATGTTGGTGAAGAATTGCTACTACCATAGTCATCATCCTCCTCACTGATAGGTTGGAAGACAGGAATGATGTAGGTTTGAAATTCTTCTAGTCCACAAGTTAGAGTCTTTCTCATATTGAAGATAGCAAGAGGTTTTAGCTTCAACTTAGGGAGACAAACAATTTGATTGACTTCATTAATAGACAAGTTGGAGCTAAATTTTTGAGTTTCGCGTGACTGTAAAGTTGGAGTCGCGGCTTGTTGCTTTAAGGCGATGGAGGTTGCAGCTCTGGTCATGCTTCTAGTCATCACTCTGGTGCTTCGATTGCCATATGCAATACTAGTTTTTGTGGATCCTCCATATGCGGATCCAACAGTCTTTCTCTTTAGAGGTTGAAGAATGGCATTCTTGGGAGTCATTTCTTCTTTAAAGAAGTGTAAAACTTGTTCCCTTGGAGAAATAGATGAGAGGTAGAGACATCCCACTGAGCATGCCAAAAATTTGTAAACACAAATTTTGCGCCTAAAATAAATTAGACAAGAAATTCAGAAACAAATTGAATTTTGTATTAATGTTATATATGGGTACAATCTCTAAATTAAATACAATGAGATAATCTTCTGATTCAATCTCCTAATAACTTGAATTATTTCGAGGGCGTAACCGCTTGATCTCCATTGATGCAAATCAGCTGAAGAACTCTAAAATTGATCTTGATCTTGATCTGCAAATACTTGATTGCTATTTCTGAAGCTCACAAGTTTTGATCCTTCTCGCTTGGTAGCTGGATACTGCTTACAATTTGAGCCTCTGAATTCTGCAATACTAAATGTTTAATGTAGTTGGCCAGATTAATCGATGCGAGGGTAAGGTTGCTTGATCTCGATCGATGAACTGGATGAAGAACTCTGAGGTAGACTTCAACTTGAGGTTGCAGAAGATATTGAGCTGGCTGACTTTGATCCTTGTTGTTTGGTAGCTAGATGTCGTCTCTAGCGTGAGCTCTAAATCCTGTAGAATGCTGAATGTTGAACTTCCTAAAAATGAGTGGGGAGAACCCCTATTTATAGGCTCGAAGGTTAGGGTTTGCGTTGGACGTTGGACGTAGGCCATGTCTTAGTAATTATTCCCTTAATTTTAAAAGAGAAGTAATTACTATTTTCTGCATCATCAATGACAAACGGCAACTTTTAACTGGCTGGATTTTAGCCACATTTAATTTTGACCAAGCAGATCCACCAAAGTCAACGTAACACATGGCAATTTGCGATTGGTCATTTTTTTTACACGTGGCATCATCAGATTTGTCGTAGAATTTTGGCTTTCCACAACTTAGATCAATTCATCATCTCCCTCGGGGCCAAGTAAAGTTCCATTTTGCTGCAAAACCGTGCAAAGGGTCTGAGCATAAGTGCTCATCCCATCAAACACCAACCTTGGAATGTCAAACTTCAAAGCAAACTCCTGGGTCCAGTAAAGGAACCCATCAGAGACGAGGAAACACGAAGTGGCATTTTGTTAACTTTGGAGATTTTTAAGGGCTTGTTCGAAGAGGGGTTGCAGATGTTCAACAGCTTTGGGGAAGCGGGGAAACAAAGCCATGGAGGGAAGCTGTTAAATTTTTTATATCAATTAGGCTTTCAACAAACAAGTCATGCATACAAGATCAAATGAGGTTCCATTCCAAAACCAATTGGCAATAGGTGGAGTAACTCACAAGCTTATATACATGCTCAAGCCCTTCAATTTTATCAATATGGGACAACATCCACTTTCATATTCTTTGTATTTTTATTAATATGGAACAATATCCACTTTCATACTCCAACACGCTCCCTCACGTGCGGGCTACTAACAAGACCCAACACGTGCACATAATTTTAATCATACGGAGACGGTGGCAACTCAAGATCGAGCAACCCGCTCTGATACCATGTTAAATTTTTTATATCAATTAGGCTTTCAACAAACGAGTCATGCATACAAGCTCAAATGAGGTTCCATCCCAAAACCAATTGGTAATAGGTGGAGTAACTCATAGGCTTATATACATGCTTAAGCGCTTCAATTTTATCAATGTGGGACAATACCCACTTTCATATTCATTGTATTTTTATCAATGTGGGACAATACCCACTTTCATACTCCAGCAGAAGCTTATTGCGAGGTGAAAGGGAAGGTGATAATGGTGAGGAGGTGGGGAGAGATGGAGGAGGAGAGGGAGTCTAAGATGAAGAGGCGGTTTCCGGTTGTGGTGAACACGGTGAAGGTGGCCAAGGGACGGTGCCGGTGGATAAGCTTGGCTAAGTGTAGGAGAGGTATGGTGTGACCCTTTGACATGAAGGGAAACAACATTACGTGTGGTGAAGCAGAATATGATGATGGCAATGAGGTTGTCATGGTCTCTAGATTGTTTATAAAAAAACAAAAAATCCTTTTGGGTTTATTTGGTGCAGAAGAGAAAGAAACTGAGGTATTTATACGAACATGAGGCATGCTGTGGATTGCCTACGCTAGCCACCCACTATAGAAAAATGGCGGAAGTTGGATAGCGAAGTTAATCATGAGAAATTTTCCAATAATAGAAAAAAAGCAAAAAAGGAAGTTAATTCTTAGACCTTTTTTGGGGGAAGAAAACGGTAAATATATTAGTAATACAATGTCAAGGATTGATGCCCCTGAAATGACCTCTTGCTGCTTGTCCACAATATATGCTTACTAGCAAGCTATCAACGTAACAACCGCTAGTCTATCATAGTCTAGAATTTGTACATCCCCAAAATCACTATTAACAGTTAATAGGATGACGAAAAAGTTGCTACCTTAATTCATAACTACGGCTTGGTGTTTCCACCACCGAGTTTGCTTAACATCTCCTGCTGCATCTTATCATTAATGTGCAAAGCTTCTTCATCAGCTAGGATCACCCATCTAACCTGCCAGGGGGTGGGGGTCTGAACTACCACTGGCGCCATTTGAGCCATGTTGATCATAGCAAGAACATTTGGAGCCAGATTAACTTGCTTCAATACATGATGAATATAGACTATCCAATTCCTTTGTATTTGGTGCTTTATCCATGTCACTAGACCAGCTGTTGGTCCGGGTTGCTTGATTGTCCCTTCTGACGAGGCTTATTAATTGCCTCCTCTTCCAGATCAACTTTCAGCTTTGTATGCTATAGTCCCAGGCTTTCCTTAGACTTTCATGAAGGCCCTCTACATGGCCATAACCTTGTCACGATCATGGACGACCACCATGGTGATCCCCAGAACCAATGATGATGTGCTATTTGGATGACTCCTGCAGATGTTCAATTTTAAGTGGGACTGAGCAGTGGGTGTCTTCCAAAGAATGGTCGGAGTTTTTTCAAGTAATCAAGGCCCTGAAAACTGCTCATCATGTTAGTATCTCTGATCTGATGCATAATATTGTTTCAAAAAGGTTGAGATCTTTGATATTCGCCATTAAAAAAAAAAAAAACACATTTCTTTCTATAATTCCACAAGGCCCATATTATAATTAAAAACTTACTAACCCATTTATCATTCTAATTAGTCTTAACAGTAAGCCCATCCATGCCTTTTATATTAAAAAAATTATTACACAGATCACCATTATTTTGATCCAAAAATTTTACCCAAGTTACACTAGTTAGAGGACAATCTCTAAAAAGATGCAAATGTGTTTCATTAGAAAACAAGCAAAGGGGATATTTAGGATCCAAATTATTAATCCATCTGGATAATCTAGTGGCCGCAGGAAGCCCTTCATAGGAACGAAATTGAGGTACTTATATGAACGTGAGGCATGCTATGGACTGCCTATGCTAGCCACCCACTATGGGGAAAATGGCGGAAGTTTGATGGGGAAGCTTTTCGTGAGAATTTTCCAATAATGAAAAAAGGCAAAAAAGGAAATTAATTCTAAACCAAGTAAATGAGCTATTGACTATGCATGGTACTAGTTCGTCTTTAATTAAGCTTGAACTGGTACGTAAATTTTTTAACTATAAATTCAACAAGCAATTCATGTTCATAAGGAACCTAACAAGGACTAGTTTTTTTTAGTTTTCACTATCTACCCTTACCAATCATTAGAAACGGCCTCCTCATACAAACTATAATATAGAGCCCTGGTTTATAGATTTGCACACTTTTTTGTTGTGCTAAAATACATATAGATACGGGTCGCCTACTTGTTTAATTGTTGGTGTGTTTGCTACTGCCCTACATTATCGAGGTCACGAGCTCAAATCTACAACTTACTGAATTTTTTATTTTCAACTTTTTTTTTTGTATTTTATTTGTTTTTGTTTCTCCCATTTCCGATATTGAGTATTTTGTTTTATATATTTAAGCAATCTATTGTATTAAGTTGAGCATTTTATTTTACTCACTTGAGCATTTCTCAGATCTATAAACCGGGGACTATAATATAAGCGCTGGCCTCCTCACTCCCTTTTTTCATCCACACTTATCTTCCTCTTATCCATCAGTAGCAATGGCGATTGAATCAAAGGGAATGGCCTGTGGTTGTTCCTAAGTCCCAATTTCTCTTCCTTTTATGTGGTTGTATTAGTTTGTTAAATTAGTCTCTTCAATTGAGAGATTCATTAATCTCTTCCTGTGAGAGTCACGTGCCTCTCTCTAAGAGAGTTAATTTTATGTTTCTTTATTGTTTTCTTTAATTTGTGTTTTTTTTTTAAAAAAAAAACTCGAAAGGGATGTATTGGTTGTGAAGTGTGAAGTAGCATTAGACGAAGTTTGACTTTTTAATTATTGTCTTTTGTCCCGAAAGAAAGTCTTGCTAAAGAACACTACATCAAATTAGCATATCAACATCTACCAAGAAATTGAGATAGATCTATGATCTTTTTCCCATGTTGTATGTGGAAACAGTGATCTTAGAAAGACGGGTGATTAGTATGTTTCAAGTTAGTATTTTTTACGTTTAAATTTTATTCAGATATAAAAGGTTGTATTTCTTTTTGTCTAATCTGTGTTGTAAATGTCTCATGGGTAATTATCTAATAAGTTCTTCCATTCTGTAGCCAAAAAAAAATAATAAAAAAGAAACAAGGACTAGTTTTTATTTAATTCAAAATGCTTGTTGTATAAAGGTAAACTTTATAACTTCATAGGAATTTTCTAAACAGGTCGATTTTAAGTCAGGCTTGTGTGGATAAAAATGAATTTAATCCACTATGATTTGCGCTAAATATGGGTCTAAAATTCCGATCACTCAGCAATCAAACACGGATCAAGTGTATCATGCTTAATTTGTTATGAGATTATGCACTATAATATTTAGATTCGAAAGGAATCAGAATTTCTTTGAAAACATTGTGTTATTACATTCGATGTAATAATAGTACCACAGAATTTTCAGGATTATACATTATTTTTTTTGGTCATAGGACTATACATTAATTGTGGATAGTTTAGGTATGTAAACACAAATTTCAAGATTGAATTTTTTTTGTGTTGATTTGAATGTGTGGGTACAATCTCTACGAATAAAATGATCCTCTGATGCTACCTCCTTTTTGGATGGATTTTTCAACCCTTGAATCAAGGGGGTAGGGGTATATTAATAGGAAAACTACCCCCTCCCCCTTGAAAGTCAAGATAGGCCTTGACTTGGATCTTTGGCCTTTCAATCAGACCTCATCCTGGATTGCTTTAACTTAAGAGTCATTCGCTCTGACTTTGACTTTGACTTTGAGTTGGGAATCTTCCAAGCTTCGGCCGAACATTGATTTGTAAGCCGCCTCAAGCTTTGACTGGACGTTGACTCGAAAGCCATTTGACGTTTGACTCGGGAGTCAATTTAGGCATTGATCTTTGACTTTGACCTTTAACTTTGACTTTGACCTGGTTTCAACCGTGCCTTGACTTGGAAGTCGTTCAGCTTTGGGTCGTGACTTGATTTAGTAGTCATCTTGAGCCTTGATTTGGGTTTCGTCTTGAGTTTTGACTAAGCCTTGACCTGGAAGTCATTTGGCTTCGTCTTGGGCTTAACTTGAGAATCTTACCTGACATGTGAGTTTTTTGGGCCTGATTTGTGAGTCTTTTCAACCTGATTAAATTAATTAAATGGGTCAGCCCAGTTAATTAATTTTAATTTTATTTTGGTACCGCACGAATAAATTTTTAGTGCCTACAAATTGCCCTCTCGAGATAAGGTCACGTACGACACTTTTTGTTATTTGAACGTGGTCGTCGTCTTGACTCCCTTTTATAATATATCATTTGTTCGCAATGAATACTTTCAACATATTTTTGTTGATTTTGTATGAAAATTTGAATAAATGCACATACATTTTTTTTTTAATTTGTACAAAGAATTTGGGATATGGGGATTGGATCAAGTGAGAATGACAAGAGACCTAATCGCAATAAAGCCTGATTTTGCTTCAGTCTTTTTTTTTTTTTTTTCCTTCTTTGTTTTTATAGGATCTGGTCTATACTTCTTTTGTTGTTTCTTCGTGTGGGCCAGCCCATTTAGTTACTTTTCCCAAACCAAAGCCTGATCCGCTTTTGCTTCATTAAAAGGCCACATGCAGCACACGTGGCGTCCTCTTCTTTTCCTTCTTTTCGCGTACGAGCTGGGTTGGGCTTCATTTTTTTCTTCTTTCTCTCTAACCCAGCCCAACTTGGCCTTATCTCACTTAAGAAACATGCTGGGGGCACATGACCCCATTTGCCTTGCTTCTTCCTCCTCTCTCTTCGGCACCCAACTGCACAGAAACCCGACCCCCTTTTTTTTTGCTACTACTACTGGACACTAAGTTCCGGTGGAAGGCCCCCCCAAGACTTGATCTTGTGCCGCCATTTTTGGTCCTAGTGGCCATAAAGGTATCAACTTTCTCGACTTTTTCCTTCTTTTCCCTTCATCCTTTAGTTAACTAAAGTTCCATGTTTACTTCTTCTCCTTCCCAGTGGCAATACCCAGAAGCAGAACACCCACTCTCTGCTGCTACTGCTACTGATTCCAGTGGAGGCTGCTCAAGCACTTGATCTTTGCACTGCCATTCTCAATCTTCGTGGTTAATCAAAGGTATAAGCTTTCTTGATCCCCCCCCTTTCCATTCGAATTTTTTGGTTAAAATTGCATGCCTTCATTTTCTTTTTCATAAAAGAGCCATGGTTTTTTTTTCCCCTCTGGGGTTGGGATTGGGTTACTGCTGAATCTTTCGCTTGCATTGTGATAAATATTGATGCTTGCCCCATGGTCAAAGTTTATGGGCTTTGTTCAACGTTGATTTTTTTTATTATTGATGGCAAGCAAGCTTGATGATGCACTCAAATATCAGAGCTCTATTCATGGATCCAAAGTTGATGATGCACTCAAATGTTAAAGCTCAATTTTTTTTTTCAACGTTGATGATGCGCTCAAAGTTTATAGGCTTTGTTCAAATGTTGCCCATGGCGGCCTGATCATATTCATGATCCTGAGTTTGTAAGCTCTGCTCAAGAGGAGAGAGAAAAAGATTAAAGCTTGACCCCCTTTTTTTTGTTGAAGTATTGGAGGAAAATGGACATGGTCTTTGTGAGCTGTTGTGGACATGTGTGTGAGGAAGAAAGGAAGAGTGGACATAAAAAAGCTTTTCTGTTCATGGTGTTTGTGAGCTCTTTATGATGTCCTCCTCTAATTCCTTGCTCCCTCCCCCCCTTTTTTGTTCTACTTGTGTGTGAAACAGACCAATTAATGCCCTACTTCACCAAGGTGTTGTCTTACTCCTTTGCTTGCACATTGATGACTTTGTTACTGCTCAATTGATTCTTATCTTGACCTACCATATGCTTTGTAAACTTTGCTTTTTTCTTTTGTTTCATCATGTGTTAATCTTGATCCATTCCCTTTGAATGTGTAAGTCAAGTTCTTCTTTTTCTTTTTTTTTGGGGGGGGGGATTGAGTAGCTTGAATAAATCAAAGTACCAGTCTTTAGGAGTAAAGAATTTTTTTTTTTTTGGGCCAAGTTATGTGTAGAAATGAGGAAAATTTTTTATGAGCATTGAGTCCTGGGTTGTTGAAATTGGCAATATTGTATGTTGAAGGACTTACCTTTTTTTTAGAGGATGACCATGAGCAATAAAGGTGGTGACTTTGGCTGAAATGAATCCAAAGAAAGCTACTTTATTAGCCTGAAAAGTCTTCTCATGCCTGCTTGTGTCGTCATAACGTCACATTCATCTATTGTCGCATTTTTCTCGTGTCACAACATCATGTTTATTTGTTGAAAGATTGCATTTTTTATCGCTTGCGCTTGTTTTCTTGTATGTTAAGACCCCTTTCCTTTTTTTGTTGCATTTGTATTATTGCTTGTGCAGTTCATGAAGTCATTTGAAGAACCACTTGCGAAACGGTTCGCCGCTAGGCTTTTGGTGCCTAGAATGGAAACCTACACGCCTGAAAGTGGTATGAGGACTAGAAGAACCAACTGCAAAATAGTTCGCCGCTAGACCTTTTGGTGCCTAGAATAGAAACTTACACGCATTAGAGAGGTATGAAGACTTGAAGAACCACTTATGAAATAGTTCGCCGCTAGGCCTTTGGTGCCTAGAACGGATACCTATACATATGAAAGTGGTATGAAAACTTGAAGAACTACTTGCGAAATGGTTTGCTACTAGGCCTTCGACGCCTAGAATGGATACCTATATGCATGAAAGTGGTATGAGCGACGAGGAGCAGCTAGGCGGCTGAAAACGAATATTTTAAATGATTTTACTTCGCACTTCTCCCTTCTTTAGTATTTGTTTTGCCTGGACGCCGCTTTGTTTGCTGATTTTCATCCTGAAAAAGAAACTAACTTTGTGTTTTTTCCTATTTTCAGGTGATTTATAATGGTGCATTTTAAGGAATTTCAGCGTGATAGCAAACTTCTTCTTTCCGTCGTGGATAATGAAGATGACAAACCCCAGTCAGGGAGTTACTTCAGGGTTTACCGTTCTTTGAGGAGGTCGAAGGCCAATCAGGCGCCTGCTATAGAGCCATCGTCCTTTCCTCCTAAGTTTTCCATCAGAGTGGAAAAAGGTGCAGAGGGTGATTCAGTTGGATACTTCCTGCAGAGCGTGTATCATGATAAGTCCAACCTTTTCACCGAATTTCCTATGCTCAGGCATCACATTATATCTAGGTAATCCAGATGGGGCCCGAATATGCTTCTTTATGGAGATTTTGGCTACATTCCCTTGTACTGGGAATGGACAGAGCACGTGCTCTCTTATTTTGAGGCGCGCCTGCGGAGGTGTGCCTTATACCAGGCGGTGTATGCCTCGCTTTACTCCTACATCTGCGACATGCATGTTTTGCGTGCCTTTTGTGAGAGTTGGTATCCTACCATCAACACTTTTCACACCATATCTGGAGAGATGTCCATCTCCCTATGGGACTTGCACAGGCTTAGCGGGCTCCCAATCAGCGGTAGGATTTATGATGACACTGTCCCTAGCATCCAAGCTTTTGAGCATCGGGACAAGCAAAATTTGAAGACTATCCCATCTTCTTACAAATTTTTATTTGTTGCTTTTAAAAGCTTAGAAAAGATGCCTATCTATGAGAAGGGCGTCAGTGCTAAAGCTTGGATTGATTTCTGGTGTAAGAAGAAGCTTATCCATGGACTACTAACACGGTGTTACCCCTGTAGCTCAACTCCCATAAGGACACAAAATCCTAGTGGCTAGATTCAGCCTCAAGATCTCTATTGGAGTCATGATGAGTTGGAAGTCTTCAGAAGCCTGGGTTTTCCCAAAGAGAAGAGGGAGAGCACCTATCTTACCACGTTCTTGTCATGTTGGCTATATGCTTTTGTACTTCCTGAGACCGAGGAGAAGTTCATTTGCCAGGGAACTTTTGAGGTTGCCAGCTTGATGGCATCTGGTACCACTTTCAGTCTGGCAATTTATGTACTAGCAAGCCTTTACTGTGGTCTAAATGGGATTACTAAGGCTGCAAAGCCTTCCTATTCATGGTCATTCTTTCCCGGCCACTATCTCCACGGATGGCTTGCCCACTATTTCAAAACTCAGCATGTACTACAGCCTCCCCCTCCGTGTCCTTTGATGGTGCGTCACTCTGGGTCATAAATGACGCAAGCGATATTGGGGATGCTCGCAAGCTTATAAATGAGGGAAGAGTCTCTGACCTGGGATGTCTAATGCTAGAAAGAAATCCATTAGAGATCCTTATTGACGATAGAGATTTAGATGAGGATAAGTTGGGCTACCTAATCTCTCTTCGAGATAGTTCCTATTCGCCGGGATGCGACCTTCTATGCCGAACCCTATACCCCGCATCGATTCAGTAGGCAGTTTGGATTCTGCCAGGAGATTCCCAGAGTGCTTCTCGAGGATACTCATACCTGGGTGGTGTCCTATGATGACGCCCTTCTATATTGGAAGCGGCTCCTATTCTTGGGGACTATGTCTCAGGCACATTCTTCCTTGTCGCTCCTTGACATTAAGTCAATATATCTCCTCACCTTACAAGATTTAGTGGCCTAAGGTAACCATTAATAACCTTCAATCTAATGCTTCCATTCTGCAGAAGAGTACGGAAGCAAACTCATTCAAGCAAGACAAGGATGCAGAGGCTAGTTCATCAAAAAAGGCCAAGGGGAAGAAAGGAAAGGATCCTATGGCAGATTTAGATGCTAACGAACCAGAGTCTATTGATGACGCTCATAGGTCCCTCGGAGTTGTACTTAATGATAGAAAGCGAGGCCTAGTGCTGGGTAGTGATAGCGAGCTAAAGTCTTAGGTGAACTTTAGACATGGGGGGTGCAAGAGGCATGAGACTGTGACCCCTAGAGATACTAGAGTCAACTTTGGGGATGACTCTTTTGATGACGTCCAAAGCTACTTAGGCGAGCCAGTTAATCTTGAGGACATATGCTCCCTTCCTTTGCCGTTTTTATTATCATTTTCTTTTCCCTTGTTCCTTTAGTTTTTAATTAGTACAGAATGATTCCATACTTATTTTGTTTCACCCCTCTTCTTTTTTTTCAGATTGGGGAGTTTGACCTAGCATAAGTGGCTATACCCATTGTCGACAAGCAGTTACTTGAGGATATTAGCTGTGCTGCGAGATCATCTATACCCAAGGCAAACCTCAGCATAGGCAAGGATATTGCAATCGTGAGGAGGCAGACATCACCTCACAAGGTTGGAAGTTTAGCTTCCAGAGGAATAGAGACCTTACGTGCATCAGCTACCTAGAGCCAGCATTCTATTGATGGACCCAACTCTCTTGAGGTAGCCACAAGGGGGTTACTCTTTGCTGATGCTGATGTTGGCACTCCTGGGGATTTGAAAGGAAGACCCTCTTGCGTTGCTGCTCCCTCTACTACCTCTTTCTATCCCGAACCTGGCTCCCAAAGTATCTTCACCGCTGCGATAGGAGTGATGGGGTCCGAGTACATGACTAGCTTGAAGAATGCGAAATTTGGTGAAGTAGAAGAAAGACTTCAATTTGCCCTGATGATTTACAAGAGGACTAAGCGACTTTGTGGAGACCCGACCCTTTTGAGGAAGAAGGTGGAGGATTATGGGAGCGCTATATCGGCTTTCATATCATTAAAGAAAGCAGCTCTCTCATGCCTCCACCTAGATGATGTGGCAAAGAAGAAGGCCTTATGCACTAAGCAGGTCGATTTTGTGTGCTCACACCTTGCCACGGTCCACGTAGATCTTGGTGCCTCAACGGAGAAACCGAAGGGAGTGGAGGAAAAGATCATTGATTTAGAGGATGCACTTTGCCTTGCCCGGGAAGAGGAGTGTCAGCTTAAGGGCAACGTCCAGGTCCAATCTTCCCTACTAGAGGCTGCTGAGCAGGAAGTTGATATGAGATCCAAAACTCTTGCTAACCTTAAGATGGTGCCCACTCTTTCGCCTGATGATGCAAAAGAGTTGGAGAGGCATAAGCAAGTCATGCTAGCGCTGCAATCCTCACTCAACCCTGATACTTGGATGGACCAGTCCACGAAAAGATATATTTTTTGATCTCGCATTGAAAATCCTCCTTCTTTCTTTCTTTAATGTAATATATTTTATAAAGACAATACATATCTAATCTATGATCAGATGTATAGATAGCTAGAGTAATATAATGAAAACGTTCATTTGATTTAAATAATGAACTATTGGTTCTAAGCCATCTCTGGCAATTAATCAACAATTCAAAGTGCTTGTCTTCTGGGTGGGATTAAATATATGACAGGATTACCTAATATTATAATCATCATTTATCGACAAAAAGAATATAAAGCCCTTCGAGAATATAACTCCAACTGATGTATCACTCAGCTTGTTTTGTTCCTTCTCTTTTTTGTAATGCGCTTGTAATGAACTTTGCATCATCCTTCGTATGAAATTTAGTCGCCCTCCTGCTATCCCCTTTTATTATGTTTGACTGTCCTTGGCAATTTGTTTACCAAGCTACCTACGTACTTAAGGAAACATTGCAATTTCTAATAAGATCAAGTCATCACGTAGTTTAACAAAAAAAATTTTTATATATTTGTTTTGCAGTGCACAGTTTATACTCTTGCGGGCCAGGGGAGTAATACAATGATTTTTTTTGTTTGAGTTTATTTTTTTGCCATTCTCAGTTTATACTCTTGTGGGCCAGGAGTATTACAACGGAATTTAACTTGAAAGAATGAGCAGCTTAGGCTCTTACTTAAAAGCTTTACAACATCCTATTTTAAGGATAATAGCGCTTCAAGAACTTGCCGTCTATGGGTTATACCCGAACCCCTTGTCCATCTACTATCTTGTAGGCACCATTTAAGTATACTTCATAGACAACATAAGGCCCTTCCCATTTCGGAGCGAATTTGCTTCCTATCTTGTGGGTCATGATGATTAGCCTGTTCAGTACAAGCACCTGATCTCCAACTTGGAACGAGCGTGGCCGAACTTTTTTGTTGAATGCCCTTGATGGACAAGCTTGGTAGCATTTTAGCTTTTGTTGTGCCTGAAGTCTTCTCTCATCAAGGGCCTCCAGCTCAGCTAAGTGAAGCTTGTGAATTTTTGTCTTCCGTCAAACCCTCCTATATGGCAATGCGAAGTGATGGGATCTGGAGTTCCAATGGTAGAACGGCTTCAACTCCATACACCTGAGTGAAGGGGGTCGACTGCGTTGGCATTTTGTAAGTGGTTCGATATGCCCAAAGAGCCTCCCCTAGTCTTTCATGCCAATCCCGTTTAGACTTTGCGATAACTTTTTTGAGTAAGTTACAAAGTGTTTTGTTAAAGGCTTCTACCAGGCCGTTTGTAGGGGCATGGTACATGGAAGGCTTGTGTTGGGCAAACTTAAACTTCTCGCACAGGCTAGTCAACAAGCTGTTGACGAAGGGCTTACCATTATCAGTGATAATGTACCTCGGCACACCATATCGATAGATAACGTATGTCCTTATGAAGTCGACCACATTTTCTTTTTTGACCTCCCTTAACGGAATTGCTTCCGCCCATTTAGAGAAGTAATCAGTAGCAGCTAAGATATAGGAGTGACCAGCAGACGATTTATATGTGATTGGTCTAACGACATCAAGCGCCCATGCCTCAAAAGGCTAAGATACAACCCTTAGGTGGAGAGGTTCTGCAGGTTGATATATGAAGTTGGCATGGAACTGGCAAGCATTACACCTCTTTGCATAATTTATGCAATCTTGCACCATATTTGGCCAATAGTAACCCACTCTTTTAATGCGATCAAGTAGCCTAGGCCCTGATTGGTGTGCCCCACACACACCTGAATGAGCTTCCGCCATCGCTTGCTTTGTTTCTTCCATATCCAAGTATCGTAATCAAAGGCCAAGAAAAGAGCGTCGACAGAGCGCTCTGTTGTAGTGAAGAAAGCTCAGAGCTCTCCGCTGTATTTCCACCCTATGCCTTGGGTCACTGGGAAGTTTTTCATGTTCTAAGTACTCAATTATAGGTTGAGCCAGTCTTCTACATCTATTTTAAGAACACAGATTGTGTTGACATCTTCCTCTGAATCTTCATCATTGGGGGGAACAACCCAACAGCTACATATTGGAATGGCCATTCCTTCTTCTGCCCCTAGTGCCAAAGTGGCTATGAGCCTTGCAAGTGAGTCAGCCATCTTGTTGACACTCCTTGGCACGTGCTCTAACTTGACTATGTCCAACTTGTTTAGCAGTCATAATGCTTGCTTGTGATACAGGACAAGGTCTTCTTTCTTAACCTCGAACTCATCAAGTAGTTGATTGATGACCAACTACGAGTCACCACATATGTTGAGGCCACTAATCCCGATCTCAATAGCCATTTGAAAACCTAAGTTGAGCGCTTGGTACTCTGCCACATTATTAGAGCATAACTGAGTAAGCACAAATGAATACGAGAGAATGTGCTTTTCGGGGGAGACGAAAACCATTCCTGCACCAGTGCTATCTCGTTTAGCTGCTCCATCGAAATACATTTCCCAAGAAGGGAGGATATTGATATAGAACAATTTTTCCCCTGGAAAATCATCATTTAGCTCCTAATCATCGGGAATTGGATGATCTGCTAAGAAATCTGACAATGCTTGTCCCTTAATCGCTCTTTATCGTACATAGACAAGGTCATACTACTTTAAGACTGCAGCCCATTTTACCAGTCGCCCATTTAATATTGGCTTAGACAAGATGTACTTGATGGGAACAGTTTTGTAGACCACTTGCACTGTATAGGCCTGCATGTAATGTCTGAGTTTCTGAATGGCAAAGATAAGCGACGAGCACATCTTTTCAATAGGGGAATACTTCAATTCAATGCCAACCAACGTATGACTTAAGTAGTACAGGACGACTTCTTTTCCTTCCTCATTTTCCTGTTCACATAATGCTCCTAAGGATTTCCCTTGTATCTGCAATGTACAGTCTGAGAGGGTTGCCAGGGATGGGTGCCCCCAACACCAGGGGATGGGACAAATACTCCTTCATTTTCTTGAAAGCTGCACGATACGATTTGTCCCACTCAAACGGTGCATTTTTTTTGATAAGGTGGCTAAAGGGATGGCAATGTCCTGCAAGATTTGAGATGAATCCTCGGATATATGCCAAATGACCTTGAAGTCCGCGAAACTCCCTGAGATTCTTAGGCTCAGGCATCTCTTGGATTGCCTTGATCCTCGATTGGTCGATCTCAATCCCTCTATGATGAACGATGAAACCTAAGAATTTTCTAGAGATGACACCAAACGCGCACTTGAGTGGGTTCATCTTTAATTGACGTCTCCATAATCGCTCAAAGATTAGACGAAGATCTTGTATGTGGTCTAACCTCTTTTTGGATTTGACCACCAAATCATTGACATAGCACTCCACTTTTTTGTGGAGCATATCGTCAAAAATTGTTTGCATTGCCCTTTGATAGTTGCTCCTAAATTCTTAAGTCCGAAGGGCATCACCTTATAGTAAAAAATGTGTTTAGGTGTGCAGAAAGCTATGGCCTGCTGATCTTCTGGCGCAATCAGAATCTAATTATATCGTGTGATACAATCTATGAATGACAACACTTCATGTACTGTAGTTAAGTCGATCATGAGTTTTGTGATAGGCAATAGGAAATCATCTTTTGGACAAGCGTCGTTGAGATCCGGAAAGTCCACAGAAATACGAAGTTGCCCATTTTTCTTCCTCACAAGCACGATGTTTATGATCCATGTTGGGTACTTGACCTCTCGAATAAATCCTCCTCTATGAGTTTGTTAACCTCTTTTTCGATTTTCGGTACCAACTCTAGGCGAAAACGTCGCTAAAGTTGCTTCTTAGACGAAATACCCCTTTTTAATCGATAGGCGATGGACTACGGCCTTTGGATCCAACCCGGGCATTTCTTTATAGCTCCAAGCAAACAGTCCTTTTACTCTGATAGGAGTTCCAAGTACTGCTTTACTTCTTCGGGTGTAAGTGATGAGCTTACGTAGATAGGACGAGGCTCTTCATTGGTTCTAAGATTTAACTCTTTTAGCTCATCAACTGTAGCCTGCCCCCCTCTTCGATAGTCTTAGGATTTTCGGCCAGCTCTATCTCTTAGTCTGAGTTATTGCATTCATGGGCTATAATATGATTGGAAGAAACAACTTCTTCTTCCTCCACCTCCTCGTTAGAGTTAGAGTTCTTCTATTGACCTGTGAAGATCACAGTATGCCTCTCTACTCTTAATGAACCGTCGTCTTAACATCCAAGCTGGAGAAATGCTTGATAAGAGAAGGGATAGAGCTCTGAACTTCATTTATCACCCCCAAGCAGCTAAACACAGAACTTTTCTCCTGCTGAAGCCGTGAGCTTGAAGACGTTTCACTAGTTTTTATTCTAGCAAAAACTGAACGCTTTGGCTAGGGAACACCTTTAATTCTGTTGCAAACAAAGAGTTTGTGGTCTTTTCCTTTCCCTATATGGGTGAACATTGGCAGATGTTTTTTGGAAGTGGACGAATGTAGCCTATCAAACACAGAGGGCTTTGGGTTTAGTAGAGCAATTTCATCTTCACTCTCATCTACCTCTTCAGATGAGATGTGTTGAATCACCACCTTCTTGTCCTTTCATCGCCTAGAGATTTTGACTAGCTGTGGTGGCGTAAAACCCAGTCTAACTTTAAAGACGCCTACTGAACCTCTCTGCTCTTGAATTTTTCTCTGAGTTTCAGTAAGCTTATGAGGCTTGACTTCGACTACCTTTCCTAAAGTAGCTGGATCTTGAAAGTCATAACCAGCCCTCTCCATAAGCCTGTATGCGTTGGGATCAAATCCCTCCTTAGTCCGCACAATTGGCAAGTCATCGCCTTCTTTAGAAGAAATGATAAACCCCGAAATAGGGGGCCGACTCACCTTAGCCTACCATATCTTAAGGGTTAGAACTGTTACACCCCCTTTTAGGGAGGTTATGCTGGCTCCATGATCCTTAGTAGCTTTGGTCTCGACGCTACTGCTTATGCACTCGCTAAAGGGCAATTCGCCCTCCTTACAGTGAAACTTAGGTATGTACCTTAAAATTGGTGGCATTGATCCCTTTGAAGCAGCAGGTGCTTTAGTAACTTGCTTACTTGCTTCTTTTTCAAGTTGTTGCTTAGGAGCATCATCTTTTCTTGTTTGAGGGGCCTTCTTTGCTCCACCTTTGCCTATAGAAGAAATGGTTGACGACATGGTTTCCTTAGGTGCAGTACCCTCTTCAAAAAACCTCACGTCTGCAAAATAAGACCCAACTTTAGTGAATGGCTTAACATCCCCATTTATTTTCTTCTCTCCATCTCAGTAGTACTTGAGGTACCGGTTTAGAGTGGAAGCTACAATCCCATGTTCATAAAGCTAAGGTTGCCCAAGTAATAACCTGTAGGAAGTCTTAGCACCGATTACATGGAAGATTGAGGATGTCGACACGTCTCCCATTATCAATTCAATATGGATCATGCCGATTGCATGCTGGCCCTCAAGGTTGAAGCCTTGAATCATCATTCGGCTCTTAGAAAGTTCTTTCACTGTGATGCATAGGTCGTTCATTGTAGACTTAGGCATGATGTTGATGGCTGACACTCCATCCACAAGAATGCTCCTGACTTTCTGCTCCCTAATGTAACCAGTCACAAACAAAGAAAGATTGTGAGGCTTGGATCCCAACAATAAGTCATAGTCAGTAAAAGTGACTGCAGTGTTACAAGAGGCACACTGAACAGGGCTTTCTATTGATCCTCCTTAACTTTGTCAGCATAAAGTTTTGGATATTGTAAGGCAGCAACAACATGTTGGTGCACCTCGTCAGGAAAACAAATGATTTGCCCTCAACCCATGCGAGCTGCCAAAGCCTCCAGGATAGTCAAGGTCTTGTCAGGTACTCTAGGAGACTCCTCTTGTTCGTCACTTCCTTCGTCGTTGTCTTCTTCAGGCTCAGAACATAAGGTCATGTTGACTGTAACTTTCTCAAAGAAGCCTGTTAGAAAGAACCCCTCAAGTGTGACAGGGATAAGCGGCTCCTATCAAGTAGGTCAATAGGCAGAATTTCGTGCCTTTTGATGTCCTTGGACTTCTTTTTACCTTTTGAATGATGAGGGCTCTTTTTTCTTTCTTGTCTCTTTCTACGGCAAAGAGGTGGCGATCGCACTTGATTTTTCTTCCTTGGCCTCTGGCGGGTGACAAGAGTCCATCCCTCTTCATCATCATCAGTGTTATCAGAGACCTCCACAAAAGATTAATCTCTATCAAAGGTCCTTTGGATTCAATTAAAACTACCATAGGCTCGAAACTTTCGAATTGAATCATAATTAATTTCTCTCCAAGAGAGGAAATCAATTTAATGTTTACTCTACCATGAGGTCGAGTATGCTTTTACTTCCAGAGCGACAACGAACACTCCAGCTGGGTGGAGATATGATTTGTCTTAACAGTGTCATCCAAATCTAATATTATTTTCCCATACCTGGCAAGTTGGCATAATACGCTCCTTGAACGTAACGCATTTCTCAAAAGGGTGACTAATCACCCTATGATACTGACAATATTTTGGGTTGGTAACCCTTCTAGCTTCTTCAGGGCATTTTGACTCTGGAAGCTCGATAACCCCATTTTAAAGGAGATCCTCAAGCATTCCTAACAAGTCTGAGTTAGGGAATTGATATTTCTTCTTCTGGAGCTCCTTTAATGTAGGATGCTTCTTTGTCGTATCCTTGAATGGTGGACTCTTGTCCTCTAACTTGGGCTTTCCTGTAATTCAAATTGGTTGACTCGTGGAGTGGACATCGCTTCTTTGATCGTGTTCTTAGAGAACATAACATTCTTCTTGAATTCAATCTTGTCCTTCTTTAACTTGGTAGGATAGGAGGAGTTTTCACAACTGCTAACTATCGTCACCTCCATATCATGTGTTTTAGTTGTCAATTCTTGGAAGGTGCTAGGCTTGCTCATTTGTAGGATGTACAACAAGTTCCAATGCATGCCTTGGGTGCACATTTCAATGGCGAAAGCTTTAGACAGCTGATCCTTGCACTCAAGGCTAAGCGCGCGCCAGCGGTTGATGTAGTCAAGAACTAGCTCATTTTTCCACTGTTATGTGTTCGTCAGCTCAGTTATGCTAACAATGCTCTGAGTGCTGTAGAACCTATTAAGGAACTCATGTTCCATTTATTCCCAACTGTCGATGGACTCAGGCTCTAAGTCGGTATACCAGTCAAAGGTAATACCTTTCAATGTCCTGACGAACTGCTTCACCATAAGGTCGCTGTCAGTCCCAGTGTTGTTGTATGCTTCAATGAAGTGTGCAACATGCTATTTTAGGCTACATTTCCCTTCAAACTATTAAAATTTAGGGGGCTGGTAACCGTGGGGTGTGGGAAGAGCATCGACCCTGTTGTTATAAGGCTTGGTGTACAGGTAAGTTATGCACGAACCTTCACCTAGCTGCGCCTTAACAGTATTTGTTATCAAGTCTTGGATTTACTCAATAGTCATTGATCTAGAGGACTTGACGTTTTTAGACGCAATGTCTTTCTTTGGTTGCTTCTCATTATCAGAAGCCTCAGTGTGGACTGACACTTTTCCAGAGTTCACTCTCTGAGTCCTTTGAAGACGATTGAGCTGACCGTTTTTCTAACTTCCTGGTCAACTTAGCAATCTTTTCTTTTTGAAACTTGATGCACGCTTCCTTTTCTGTGCTCTCCCTAGTGAGTTTTTCTAGGATGGCCTTCATGTTAGCCATCTCCTTTTCTAGAGTGATGGTGCCTGTCATCATGGCTGGCATGACAATAGTTTTAGAGGACTCGTCTTTAGTCTCTGACATGTGCGCCCCTTTGGTGAGGGCAAAGAAGAATTACTACTGTAGTAGTCTTCAACCTCGCAGGCTGGAGATTAAAGCTGGAGGTTTTGAATTCCATCCATCCAAGACGATGCCTTTTGTTGCATCTTCGAGTCTTGGAGTTTGGATGGGGGCGGCGCAATTTGCCTAGCAGTGGTCGGCACAGCAGCTTTCGCCATACTCCTGGTCTTTATTGTGACCGCGCTTGCTAGAAGTGACGCTCGCTTCACAGGATCTAAAAGGGAGAGAACCCATGTTCTTCTTCTTCGAAGCATGCGCAGCAACGCTTTTTGTAACATTTCTTCGTTGAAGATGATGTTCTTGTGACTTAAAAGTCTTGATCTTTAAAGGAGAGAGGTGAGAGGTAGAGTTGTCCCACTGCGCGTGCCAAATTTGTAAATACAAATTTCAAGATTGAATTTTTTTGTATTGATTTGAATGTGTGGGTACAATCTCTACAAATACAATGATCCTCTAATTCTATCTCCTTTTTGGATGGATTTTCCAACTCCTGAATCAAGGGGATAGGGGTCTATTTATAGGAAAACTACCCCCTCCCCCTTGAAAGCTAAGATGGACCTTGACTTGGATCTTGGGTCTTTCAATCAAACCTTATCCTGGATTGCTTTGACTTAAGAGTCATTTGCTTTAACTTTGACTTTGACTTTGATTTGGGAATCTTCCAGGCTTCGGCCGAACATTGACTTGGAAGCCGCCTCGAACTTTGACCGGACATTGACTCGAGAGTCGTTTAACGTTTGACTTGGGAGTCGATTTAGGCCTTAACCTTTGATTTTGACTATTGACTTTAACTTTGACCTGATTTTGACCGCGCCTTGACTTAGAAGTTGTTCAGGCTTTAGATCGTGACTTGACTTAGCAGCCGTCTTGAGCCTTGATTTGGACTTCGTCTTGAGTTTTGACTAAGCCTTGATTTGGAAGTCCTTTGGGCTTCGTCTTGGGCTTGACTTGAGAGCCTTTTGGACCTAACTTGTAAGTCTTTTAGGCCTGATTTATGAGCCTTTTGGGCCTGATTAAATTAGTTAAATGGGTCGGCCCAGTTAATTAATTTTGATTTTATTTTGGTACGGCACGAAAAAAATTTGAGTGCCTCCCAGGTAATTTTATAATTCAATTTGCAAGATTTCGATAGTGTTTGGTTGGGGAAAAAAACTTTTTGTAGGAAGATCATTTTTCATGAATAATATTTTTTCAAGAAAAAAATGAATTTTCACATGCAATTTTTCGTCATTTGGTGTAAGATGAAATATTTCTTTCTTCTAGTTGTCTTAATAGACCATAATATTATCATAAATAAATTTACAAAATTATACATGTAAATAACATTTTCATTACCATTATTGAATAACCAATAACGGTCCATAATTTTTGAAATTGAATTGATACCTGACCAATTCGTGCACCAGTAAGAGATTAAAAGGTAAAATACAAAATTTTAGACTCTATCTAATCCTATTTGTCGAGCTATTCAAAGTTATTAACTCAAACTTAAGTTTAAAGATTATAAATTAATCAAATATATTTTATATATTAATTGATACGATGGACGACCTTTATTGTACTTTGACTACTACGTATTTAAATTAATGTAGGGAAATCATGATGATACACTTGCTATAAATTTTTTCCATTAACTTGTGTATATAATCTATTTTTGATCAATTAATCACAGTTTACAGTAGTAACTAGCATTATTAACTTCTTAAATACCATGAAAAAAAATTTGAAGAACTCAAAGAATTTTTTTACGCATGGGAAAATTTTTTAAAGCTATTCACATAATTAATTAACACTTATTAGTTTCATCGTACATGTGTAAATCAAAGTTATAAATATCATACCGATTATCGTACCGTTTTTCACTGGGACGAGACATAACAGATATATGTATCGTTGTATTAGGCTCATACCGTTTTGAATTTCAAAAAATTAAAAAAAGGACAAAAAAATTGAAATTTTAGTGTACTCGGCAGTATTTGATTGGAAATATTGATACCGTTTGGTATTTGGTAGTACAGAGCGGATTGACTGCTATTTGGCAGGTACAAATCCAAATAGCAGCTTCTACAATTTCTTGACCGGTACAATAGTTGTAATAGTGATATAAATACAGTAATCACCTGCAAGTTCACTCAAATAACGTACTATTTAGAAATTGGACAATAATGTATTTTTGGAAGGTTAGGATGGTCAATGCTATGGCCATCATAACCATTTTAGTTGCTAAATCTTCTCCTTTACCTTTGTTAAAAACTATGACCTTTTCCATTTAATAGTAGTTCTTTCTCCTACTGTGAGAGCTATTTCTTCGCTCCAATTGTGAGAGTTAGTCTCTATGGTAGATTTTGTTTGCTTTCATGTAGTTTGTATGCTTGCTTTGCAAGAGAGGAATGGCTGCTCGATTGTAAAGCAATTCTGTAAGAGAGTCAGCACTTCAAATACAATCTCTTATGCTAGAAAGATATCTGTCCTTTGAACACTACAGTAGGTCGGCGTATCCTATATCAAGAAAGATGTTATACTAGATATATGGATCTTTTTTTTAGGCTATATCGTGAAACATTGGCAGTGAAAATCTGAGTGATCAATGCATATGACAGTTGTCTTTTTAGGAAGGAGATTGTATTTTTGACATTAGAATTTACATTTGTTTGTGTATAATATACATTTTCTGTGAGTTTCTTGGAATCAGCCTCTATGGGTTGGGATGTCTATAGACGTAAGGTTGCTTACATCTGAATTTTTTCAAATTCTATAAAAGCGGGATCCATACTGAGAGGTGGTGTTGTTGTGTATAATATACCTTATAGATGCAATCTAATGATTCTTGATCCCTTCTAGAAAAAGAAACAAATAATATCTAGCATGCATGGCGTTTCTTTGTCCCCAAAACCAGAAAGCAAAAGGGGATATTGACTTCTTGTAGGGGTAGACTTCTTGTGGGGGTAGAGGGTTTCTGGGTCTACAAGGCAATGCATCTAATAACAAAGTTCAGGTGATAACACCTGCCCTAATCCACCTGCACCACAAATTAAGGGGCATAAAAACCAAACTGGGGACCAAAGCAAGCAATGTATGAATGACAGGATTATTGTTTTGGCTGTCTAGCTTTAACGTCATAGAGGAACTCGTTTTTGTATGACCACAATACTTTGTCCCACCCCCCCCCCCCCCCCAAAAAAAAAAAAAAAAGACTATCGACCTTTCATTCTAAAGTTGTTCAACAATAGTGTTCAAAGTAGAATTTTGCATTTTTGACCTAGTCAAGATGTTGATTAGTTAAATAGCACTGTTTGATAAAATAATGTTTATTCAAGTCATGATCATCATTTTAAGTAGCGCTTAGTGATTGAAATAACATTTCTAAAAAGTTAATAAAATTAGCTTTTGGTCTTTTAAGAACACCTTTCATTTTATTTTTTTGGTCAAAAGTATCTTCAGTTTTTATTTTTGTTAAATTACTCATATTCTTTTATGTTAGTTTACATTAATCGGCTAACTTGACAACTTTGCCGAACACATCTTCTATCGCTCATCTACCCAGTTATGGCAATGGCTAAATTAAAATAATTGCAAGCACTTAAAGAGCATCTTGTAGCAAGACATATATCATTTACCCTTTTTAGATCTTATCCGTTTCAGCATTTAGAAAGCAAATGGTAACCACTAGTGACGAACATTGGTAACCGCTAGTAAACGCTAACTAACTATTATTTGCTATCTTTAAACACTAATCGTAACTGCTACGAACTGCTGATAACCACTAATTGTTAATCTTGACCACTAATAAATGCTGGTAACTACTAATAAACCACTGATAAACGCGGATGGATAATTTTGAACACTGAAATGAACAGGTAAAATAATGGGAAAACACAAACCAAAACTATACGAAGGGGATAAAAAGAAAAAAGGTTAAAGCGGATGGATAAAAAAATCAAAAGTCAATGTCAATTGTCACATATGTTGCTCTAATTAGCACCCAGGCGGACATAAGTCAATTATTTAGGGCCTTTTTTTCCGTTGGTCTTTTCCAATTTACTAACTTCAATCTATTTTAGCCCACTTCAATCAATTTCAACCCATTTCAATAAAAAAATATCAACTTCAACCCACTTTAACCAACTTCAACCCACCTTCTTCAAAATTTTTATAATGTGTGAAGTGTCATGTAAAAATTTATTATTTTTTCAACCAAAAAAATGCCATATAGTATTTTGTAAATTATTATACTTTAGAAATTATTATGGTTTGAAAATTATTATGTTTTCAAAATATACCCAAAAAATTACTACGTTTTTAAAATGTTCACAATTTGTAAATCATAGCATAATAAATACAACCAAAATTTATTATGTCTTCAACCATAAAGTCTGTAAATTTTGTGAATTATCATGTACAAAAACCATACCTTTACAAATCATTATTTAATTGCCATGTTTGATCGTAACACAAAGATAACGATATTTCCATAGATATGGAAATGATTACAGGAATTCTTTGCAAAAATTAAGCGATACAAACATTTAAGCACCTATCACTGCCACCTTTGCAAACATTTAATATCAAGCTTAATGAGATTCTCAAATTTCATTAGCTATTTGATTCCTAATTTCTTTCATAGCATGCTTGGCATCTGGATTAAATAGGCTAATAAAGGGCCTTCGGTCAGCACAAAACGGCCTAGGTGAGATTTGCATCCCCTTTTGATAAAGGCGGACCAAATTGTGGAGTGTACATGCTGCAATAACAATTTCAATTTGTGATTCTAAACTCATTTGAGGCATCCTGTCATCCACAATCTTCCATGTCGTATTCAATACTTCAAATGTTCGCTCAACTACTCCACCTAAAGATGATTGATGATAGTTAAACTTTTCTTTAATATCTTGTGGTCCATGGCCGCATTTGCGGCCACTTTTGAATTCTGGAATGTGGTACCAAACAATCTTCCCTGAATAAGGAGCCAAGTATCTAGTTGTATTTGGATATGCAGAATCCACCAAATAACAATTTCCTTAAGGAATATATAAGACAAAGACACCATATGAATTTTGCATTATATTCAAGCAAATTACCAATAAACATGACATTGAATTTGTTAGTACCTGGTTTAGGATGAGGAAATTAAATTTGCGCTAACTCAAACTATCCTTCAACACAAGCAGATCGTGGGAACTCCCCTCCCAGCTAGCATTCACATATATAAACATCGTGTCAAAAGAAACAACACACAAAATGTTCTAAGTCTTTTGCCCTTTACGATTTCTAAATCAATGGCCAATATCATCTCCTATCACGCATTGAATATACGTCTCATCTAAAGCCCCAATGCAGTCCTTTAAGAAAAAATAAAAGTTAAGTGTACTTTCACATATGCTTATAATGATACAAAACTTAAAGTGTTTCGTGAGATGAAAACCATACCTTCAAAAAAAAAGGCCAACAGAAGTCCTTCTTCTCGACAATATCAGTAGGCAATTCATCTTGATTTTGATACGACCTAACAATATCAGAACACCCAGGACTTGTTTATGATATTTGCCTATTGTTGATAGGGAATGATGAAAGCGATATTCAGCCTCCCGATAGCTTGCCCCTCTTGCCAAAATAAACAAGGTTATTGCAACTATTTCTGCTGCTTTTATGAAAGGACCCTCTATCAATACACCCCTCTCCATGAACATGCTAATAAGATGTATAAAAATATGTCTATCAAGACGAAGAACTTTATGACATAAATTTGGACGATTCCCATACAACAATCTGTGTATATAATTTGTCCCACTCTCCCCACCAATTGCCCTAGGCAACTTTTCTTTTAACGTGAAGCAAGGTCTTCCACATGAAAACATCCTAGGGTATAAACAAGAATAGTGTCAATAGCATGGTCTTCCTCTTCATCCATTGTACAATCCTCCTCATCCATTCTACGTCATATCATCACACAACAATTAGCAAGGTCAAACACATGGAAATTATGCAAAGGCAAAGTGTCCACAACATGGTATTCCTTCGCATACAGCCATACAATCATGTTGACAAACAATAACATAAATAAGCCGTGCAACACCAAATTTGTCCTAAACAAACAATGCAGCATGTCCATGACCACATAATGCTAATGCAAACAAGTTCTTAGAAGTAGTACGTAAAAGAAAACTAACACATACATACTCCAATCTAGTTAAAGAGTCAGATCCAAAACCCTCTTGATGTGACATATCTAACCACAAACTCATCATCCAAATCCAGGAAAAACCTCTGCTCCTTGTGTTTTTTAATGTAGTCCATCACACTCCATATGAAATCTGATTCCATGGCAGAAATTTGGAGATGTTCCTTCAATTGTGCCTGTACCTGTTTGATAAGGGATGGTTGCTGTCTTGATTCGTCCCTCATGCAGAGAATAGCAAGGGCTTGTTGCACTTCCTCGTCTCTTGATGACCAATCAAGAAGTTCTTGCCTTTTCCTATCACTAGAATTCCCGCCTTCACTTTTTCACTTACGAGAGATGTGTACACTTTTAGGAGGAGATCGACTTTCCTCCACACCAAGGCATTTGATCTCAACATCGGAACCATCCTCATTCGCTTCATCACTATCACCTACATGTTCTTCCATATCAATCGCTTTTCCTTTTGATTTTTGATTGTGATTGCTAAGAGAAGCAACCATCCCAGGAAGAAAGCTCATTTCACCAGTGGCGTGCTTGTCATAAAATATTGATTTCACTTCTCCAAGTTTGCAGGAACCTCCTTGCAAAACGATTTATACTTGCATCAAATCTCTGCACACCACAACACATATACATGTATCACATGATAGTTACAAAGAACCATGTTAGTTATAATGTTCTAAACTCAATTTATGACTCTAAGGTACGCTGATTCTATGGAAATAATTTTTAGGGGTTAATGTTTTTATAATGTATTTCGAAGTACCTACTATTTTGGGTAAAGTATTAATAGGGGACAAAATTTTATGAAATAGTTACTGGTCGAAGTTTTTCTTTGCAACTTAGTCCCTAAACTTTCTGAATTTACAATATTTGCCCAAAATGAGGTTTAACACATAAATACTTAACTTTTTGGTACTTTTTAATAAAACTAAGCTCATTTTTTTGTTTAAACTTCTTATAATGACTTTCCTGGTACTAGTTATTACAATCTATTACTTATATCATCAATATTATATTTTCTGTGATTAATAGCCCATCATACTTAGTAAAAATAATTAAAACTTAATTAGAAAGCTTCGACCATTACCTGAACATAGTCGGCGCTGGACTCTGACACTTCTCTAGCTTCCGCTTTACAAAGATTGCTAAGTTCAACCCCACCTTCCTTAGATCTAGCACAGCACAGATCCGTTTCGTTTTCTACCTCGGACCGTAGTCACTAATCAAGTTTTACTTATTTTTAAAGAATAGTGAGACTTTAATCAAGAAATTATAATATTTAAGACATAAGGTTCAATTGGATAATATTTCCTAGTAGGAAAACTTCTTTTATTAAAAGCTTGAAAGTGGAAATATTATAATGGAAAGTTTGAAGAGGGACTTTAAGCTAAGATCAATAGAGATGCTTGTTTATAGAGAAATGAAAAATCTCGACTTCTATTCTGCTCAAAAATGCTCAAATGACCGTATCCCTTCTTACCACTCAACTTCCCCTTTTATAGAGGATTGGGGGTACATAGAATGCCTAATGCTACAGTGCATAAAGATTTTTCACGTGGCTATAGTACACACCGATGGCTATAGTACACTGCTTTATTTTACAGACAAGACACTTGTCAAAATAGTACAATAATGGAGCAGCCACTTTTCAGAACTTTTAATGGTGACAGACTAGTCATCATTATTGAGATTCTGCATGCCTTCATCTCCAATTATATTTTCTAGACCATCATTATCTAGATAATCATTAAAATTTTCATCAAGTTGCTTAAGATGCTCGAGATCCCATTCTTCAAATAATTCAAGGAGATATTTCTTCTCCTTTTCTGATAAGAATTTTTCAGCTTCAACATCAAAGAGATAATCAAAAATATCTTCTGACACTACTCTGTCCACCTTCATGTAGTCTTTAAATTCATCATCATAGGCAAAAGTAGTGTTTTTACAATGCATTAATATTTTCTCTTGTTCGATTAATGCCTAATATTGATGATAAATGTTGAAAATCTAATGGCCCTTGATAAAATAGGATCAGTAACTAGATGTATTGGGTTTCCATAAATCCAATTTTGTTGTTGATCATTAAGATCGTCGCAATCAATAATTTGGACAAGATAATGGGTTGGTTTGGCTTTTCTATTTTCATATTCAATTAGAGCACTATAAACCTTTAAAGTTAGGCATCTGCGAACAGAAATTTTTGTTGGACCCTCAGGAGATGTAAAAATCTAATGGATCCTTTTAAACATGTATTGCTGGAATTTCATTAAGGTTGTGAAAAATGGGAATTTTGGATCTCGAATTTCTGTGAAGTAAAGTAGCATCTCGTATTTTCAGGCTTTAAAGATAGGATCATTTGGAGATAATAAATTTGCTAGGAAATAAATACCACCAACTTTAGATATGTCGGGAAAATAGATCGTTGTACTCCAAGACTCCAAAATATCATAGGAATAATAATGATAAAAATTGATGCAGGTTGCATACCACTCATTGAACCATTTTTCTCAAATATGAGAACTTATTTTTTCTTAGATATCATCAGGACACCGAGGGTAACTAATTTGTAACTCTAGAATGGAAAATCTTTGGGCTATTAAGTAGGCAATAGATAGTAGACCAAAACGTGATCTACTTTTTGTATGAGATTCTGGGTTATCGATAAAGATTTTACTAGAAGGCGTAACCCGTTCTAGTAGAAATGGCATTTCATTAAGGATCTCCTCCTTTTCTGATAGGAGGTCGGCTTTGATGATCACCATTGGCGAGTTCTCGAGTTCGACTATCTGCCAGAGAGTTCTTCGATCCCTGCATATGTTTAATAGAAAAGGAAAACTGGTTAAGCCATAATTGCCAACGTAGGAGTCGCCCTTACGCTTGTATATTTGATAAACACAAAACCAAGTGTTCCTTTGCAATCAGTTCAAATAAGAAAAGATTTTAAGGCTAAAAAAATTAAGAACTTTTCAATTCCCTTTATGACTGCAAGGATTTCTTTTTCCATTATAGGATAGTTGCATTCTGTCTTATTAAAACCTCCACTGTAATATTTGCAGAGTTTTTATCCGTCTTTGATTTAGAGTACCGCACTCCAGTGCTCATTGCTGGCATCTGTTTCAATAACTAAATTATCTCCTTCGTTAGGCAAATTAAGGAAAGGAAGATTTTTATACATCTTTTTGAAGTTTTGAACAATTTTTGTATTATTAGTGGCCCATGTCCAACTTACTTCTTTCTTGAGTTTCTGCTGCAATGGCTTCTTTACTTTGGCTAAATCTTTAATGAGATCTGAAGCATAGGTAAGGCATCTAAGAAACCTTTCTAGTTGCTTCCTATTTTCAATTTTTTCGGAAAAATTTTCTATTTTTTTCAAAATATACTTTTGCAGAATAATTTGTCCAACTTTTATCTCTAGACCTAGGAATTTAATTTTTTATTTAGTATAGATGTACTTGTTCTTTCCAAGTATGATACCATGATCGATACATCTTTGGACGACAGCTAAAATATCATCTTTGTATTGTTCTATAATCTTAGAAAAGATGAGGATATCATGTAAACTAAACAACACTGATTAAGGCCTTTGAAGATGTTATCCATTCTTCTCTGGAATATGTTGGGTGCATTTTTAAGACCAAATGGCATTACTATCCATTCATAATATCCTTGTGGGGCACTAAATGCAGTTAAAAGAATAATTTCCTCATCCATTTTTATTTGCCAATACCTGCTTTTGCAATATATTTTTAAGAACCAAGAGGCTCCTCGAATTCTGTTGAAAAGGACTGTTTTGTTAGGAATATAGTAACCATCAAAGATAGTATTATATTAACCTTTTTATAATTGATTACCATTCTAGCTTCTCCTCTTTTTTCTTCAGCATGATTTCTTACCATGAAAGCAGGACTGGTATGAGGACTCTTACTGTTTCTGATTAATCCTTTATCCAGAAGTTCTTTGATTTGTTTATTGAACTCTTGAATATCCTGGTGTGTATACACCATTTGTTTAACCCAGATAATTACATTGGGATTTAATAAAGTGATCTCAGCAAATGTTTTATCTTTATCCCAAATTTTTAGAGGATTATCAGAGTAGAGTTCTTTATATAAATTTTTCTTGCTGTTCAACAATCTGTTCTTTAATAGATAACTCAAGTAATGAAATTGTTACTCCAAGTTGTGTTGGCATTACCTTTTCACCACGCTAGCTGTGTGTAAACTCAATTTTCTAATAGGTGTAAGCCTTACTTAATTTTTCAATAGAAACTGAGTAATCATTAATTGTGAATATTATTTGGTTTATGGTCTGGATGCATGGAGAATATAATCTTTGAAAGTCATTTCCAATAATCATATCATAAGAGGGTTGATCAGTAGCCCATAAAACTGGTATAATGCATTGGACTCCTCCTAATTCTATGGATAACCCTTCTATTGCCTCATTATAGCTCATAATGCTATTATCAGCTATCTTCACTTGTAAAGGATTTTTAGCTCTTTTCCACATAAACTCTGGGAATAATGATCTTTTCCCAAAGCATACAGAACAACCGCTATCTATGTGAGCACATAATTTATATTTATTGTATCCCTCTAAACATACCTTTATTGGGATATAGATGCTATTAGGATTTATATTGGTAGCCTCATAGCAAATCTCCATCATCATATTTTTGACTAATTTATCCTCATAAATTGGTTAGTTAACAGTTCTCGTTTTGTATCCAATGACCTTTCTATCTAGACTCATAATTTGATCTACACTGGGTCTTACAGCTTCAAAACTCATTCTACTCATTTCACTAGTCATACTAATTGCATCATCTTCTTTAAGCTCTTCTTTAGCTGATGAAGATCCTTCTCTTCAATCTGATCTTATACTCATGCTTCTTAATAATTGGGGTTTTATGGTGATTTTACCTTCCTCATCAATTTTTATTATATTTTTCTTATTGATCTTAGTAGGGCTAGCAAAGCTAGATATACATGAATGATCAATTTTTATTTCTTGAGGATTGGACTTATCCTCCAGATCTTTTGCATAGGGGCAGGACTTTCGAATTTTTCTACTTCTATTATTATTACCTTAGTCTTAGGGTCTATTGTATTATCTAATTTATAGATGATTTTTCAGAATATCCTTAGAGGATACTCTCCTCTTTTCATATCCATCCCAATTGTTTTTATCTTAAGGGATAGGAAGTTTTTAGCAAATTCATCTTTTAGACTCAAATAATATCCTGATCGATAATTAAATCCTACCTATCCATTACATAAATTAGTCTTTATTCCTATGATAATTTGATTATTGAATTTGGTATGCCTAATATCACAGAGTAAAGCATAAAGATCAACATCTTTACTATAATATTGTAATGGAGTGATTTAAACCTTGACACTTCCGACATTGATATACCTATACTTTCTATCTTTATTATGCTTAAGAATATTTTCCCAATTAATGAGATTAACTTGTCCAACATCATACTCACAATCCTTTATCTCCATATCTCCTTCCATCATTTCACATACGTATTTGCTTTTTAATTGAAAGATGGATTTTTTATAGATCATGTCTTTTTGGATTACGGGAAGAACCCAATCTCCCTTGACTTCCTCATGATCGTTGCCTACAACAAATTCTTCTCCTTGAAGATCACCAAGACTGACAGAGCTACTTACCATCATATGGCTGGGTTCTTCATAATCACTTTCTTCAAATTCATTGTCCAATATAATTTTAACAATTCCTTTATTGTTGCTTATGGCTAGGTCTAAAGCCTCATCTTCACTAAGCTCAACATAATCTAAGCTTCCCAAGGTTTCGATAAGCTTGTTCTTCTTTCTATTTTTGCATTCATTAGCATAATGACCTACTTCTCCGCATGCTCAGCATTTGCAATTGTTTTTCTCTGCAGGACAATAAGCTGTTTTCCTAAAAAAATCTACATTTTTTAGGACTTAACTTGTTATAATATTTTCTCCTATATTTCTCTCCCCTTTACTTATTAAAGCTCTTTTTCTTATAAAATTTTCTTGTTCGTCTTCTCTCAGGTTCTTTTCCCTATTGGTGAGGCGAATCCCAACAAATTAAGAATTGCTTCTTAATTTTTATTTGCTTTTGGAGATCAAGACATTGATCATTGATCTATTTTCTTAGATAAGAAATTCTAGAACTAAGGGTATCAATGACATCTGCTAGTTCCAGATATGCAATGTATTTTTCATTTATTATGGAATTTATAGGATATGACAATTTATCATAGAATATACTAAGATTGGTTTCAGTATGCTCAATTTTGTAATAATATTGACTAAATTCTGCAATATAATTTTTCAGATATCTCATATCCAATAATTCTATGTTATTAATCTTTGTTTGCCATTCTCTTGCTATTTCCTCGTAATCAAGTTTAGCTCCGATGAACTCGATTTCAATTTCTTTGCATAGATTTTTGAACATTTCAGCTGGTGTCTCTATCATTCTTAATGTATTTTTACCTTCTTCAGTTAACAAATTATACCAGTTAGTTACAGTGTCAGAAAAGTTATATTCAATATAGTTTAAGAAATTGGCAGTAGTCCATGTAGTATTTAAATTTAAGACACTATTCGTACCTCTTTTCTAACGCTCAAATATTTCTTCTCTATTACGTGCTCCGTCAATATTTAAGATATATCCTGTTTGACTAATTGGGGTAAGCCCAATTTCTTCAAAAGTTGTGTTTTTCCTTGGGATAAACCCAAAGAAAAAATTGCTTGTACGTCCTGCTGGAACGTATCTAGGTCTTAAGAAATGAATATTTGTTCTAGAAGGTTCGCCAAATTCTTCAGGCTTAGGAACGACATTTTTAACTAAATTGGTCTCTGTTTCACCTAAGTCGAGTTCTTCACCAATCTCATTGATCTCATCTTCAACGGTCATTTTACCATATTTTTTATCAGGTCTTCTTCCAATTTCTTCTAATGGTAATACACTGAGATCTTCTAATTTAATCAGACTCATTTGTTAATATATTTCTTTCTCTAATTGGATATTATTAATCTCTTCGTTTTCATCAGCTAAAACATCATGTTTATCGCTAATGGCGCTCATGATTTTGTTTAATTATTCTGGATTTTGTTCTTTCTCGAACATTTTTTGTAGCTCTTCTAGAGTATATTGTTCATACTCCATCTTCTTTTTCTGCTTTTTAAGCTGATTTTTAACCTGATTTTTCTCCTACTTCTTTTTGGATTTTAATCTCGTGTAAAGGAAATAGAATCTTATTTTTTGGGTTTTGAAAAGGATATTTATGCTGAAAAGGAGTACTAATACTGAGAGTAATTTTTTCACTATACCTTAATTTGTTAATAAGAGAAAGATGGATTACAGTTAACTAATTCTTAAGCTCCTTCAGCTCAGTCTTAATCTTAGCTAATTCTGTTTTTAATCCTAAAATTATGTCAGTGATATAATTTAATTGAGGTGCTAGTGAGGTAATCCCTTCTGGTGAGTGGACAATATGTGAATAATTAAAACCAGGGTAAACAGGTGGTGATTCAAGCATTAATCATAGTTAATCACAATTAGTTAGCTTAATTAATCATTAATTAGCTTAATAATCTTAATTATTTTTGGTCACGTGACTCTAATACCAGTTGAAAGAGGGCTTCGAGTAGTACTTTTAAGAAAATTTTCACATGCACAACTTTTGGATTTTCGAAAGTAAGTTCTTAAGGATTTGGGCGAAAATGCAAATATGAAAAGTTTAAGAGCTAAAAAGAAAATGTAAATAGTAAACGGTCCCCTTAAAATAGTTTCCACAGAATATTGTCCCTTTTAAATATATTCTTATAACATGGTCTCCTAATTATAATTTCCACACAAAGTGGGGTACCTGGCAGTGATTTTTCCTAAACTTATAAATGTGTATATCATTTACCTGAAAGAAATCTTCCTAAGCTAAATCCGACACTACGACAGCCGTAGTCTTGTAATCCACACCAACACCTGTTTTGCTTATAAGGAGTACCAAGCTCTCAACTTCTTTCCCAAATCATGAAAACGGTTTTTGATTTGGGCGCCCTCCTTATTGATCCCTTCATTTTTTAACATCACTCTCACTAAACTCCACTTAAATTTAACTGATCCTTGCGCTCTTTGTTTAACCAAAATATCGAATAACTTCTCATCATCCCTCTTTGTCCAATTAGCAAATTTTTTCCCAGAAGCAGCCATCACTTATAATTTTTGCACCCATCAAGATCCCATGATCAGAACACAAAACACA
Organism: Carnegiea gigantea; assembly: GCA_029747015.1. Classification (NCBI taxonomy): domain Eukaryota; kingdom Viridiplantae; phylum Streptophyta; class Magnoliopsida; order Caryophyllales; family Cactaceae; genus Carnegiea; species Carnegiea gigantea. The sequence goes on from JAKOGI010002500.1 coordinate 59,890, forward strand.
CAAACACAAACAAGCAAGATGCAAACTTACCAGTGCATTGTTATGCGTGATGGGGAGGGGGAGTTCACTTATAATCTCATAAATGAACTACCATTCATAATTTCATAGACCGCCATGTTCTACAACAAAATGAGAAGGGATTTTGATGATGACATGCATTCCAGACACAATCAAGATGTAGAACTGGTTTTGAGATGTGAAAATTGTTTCTATTTCTCTCTGAAATGGTGGGTCAACTGTCTATACTCATTACTAAAGTGTTGGGTTGCTAGAATGGGTACTGTGAACAGTCCAAATAACAAAGAGATTAATGAAGGATTCATATCATTAGGGATGGCAACGGGGCGGATCGGAGACGGGGGTGCATCCCCCGTCCCCGTCCCCGCTGGGCAGCGCCATCCCCGTCCCCGCCCCATTCCCCGCTGCGGGGGAAAAACTTTCCCCGTCCCCGTCGGGGCCCCAATCCCCAACAGGGAATATCCACCGACTTTCCAACCAATTGTAGTCAAAGTTTTAAACTCGGTCGTTCCTTCTCAGAACGGCCATTACATAACAAAAATCAAATTTCCCAAAACTTCGCCCATCCAAAATGGGGCAAACTTTTCGCAAATTCTAGCCTAGACATAAACAAGGCCCAACTTTGCACAACAAAAGGATAAATTTGGAGGCATTTATATAGAGTTCTTAGGATGCCAAACAAGTGTTCAAGGGCAATGTGGGACTCTTGGTGAATGCAAAGATTTGCTAGTTTTCACCTCTCCTATCCCAATCATTTTTGAATAAAACAATTTATTGCAATATAAGCTTCATGAACTTCACCCATCCAAAATGGGGCAAGCTTTTCACAAGTTTTAGCCCATAGAAATAAACAAGGCCCAACTTGGTGCAACAAAAAGATTACTTGGAGGCATTTATATAAGGTTCTTAGGATGCCAAACAAGTATTGAAGGGTGATGTGGGAATGCAAACATTAGCTAGTTTTCACCTCTCCTATCCCACATCATTTCTAAATAAAACGATTTATTACAATATAAGCTTCATGAACTTCACCTACCCAAAATGGTACAAACTTTTCACAAGTTTCAGCCCATAGACAACAAGGCCCAACTTGGTGCAACAAAATGATTGCTTGGAGGCTTTTATATAAGGTTCTTAGGATGCCAAACAAGTGTTCAAGGGCGATGTGGGACTCTTGGTGAATGCAAAGATTTGCTAGCTTTCATCTCTCATGTCCCACATCGTTTCTGAACGAAATAATTTATTGCGATATAAGCATAATCTTGAGAAGTGCTACTGGTGGAGTTGTATGTGCAAGCAATTTGTAAATGTAGGAGTAATTGATAAAATAAGTTGAAATTTTTCGTTATTTTAATTGGAAACGGGGACGGGGATTTTTCACCAATCGGATTATTGGAGACGGGGCATATTCGGGGATAAATTCTCGAGTGGGGATTGATTCTTCACCCCGTCCCCATCCCCGTTGGGGGCGGGGATTTTTCCCCACTTCGGGGCGGGGCCCTGACGGGGACGGGGATTCCCCGCCTAATTGCCATCCCTATACCCAACGCTACCCCCACCCCTCTGTTCTTCAACCCAGACACCAGGTCCCCACCCCTGCGGTAGGTAATGCTTGACGGTACCAACAGAAATCCCCTCCCCCTCGCTGTGAGCCGCCGGGACGGCACCTTTCTACCTACGTAGACACCGCAATGCAGCCTGTTTGCGTGGAGGCCGAACCAGCTTGCTGCTTGGAGCCTGTAATGGTACAAGTTTGTGTCTGTATATGTCAATTTTGTTTAGCAAGTTGTGATGGATAATGGGTGTGAATTTTGCCCTTCTGGGTCGACAAATTTGGGGGTTTAGAGCAATTCTAGGGTTTTTGTTTTTCTAGTGGGATTTTGTATTCCCATAAGTTCAGATTTGTTGTAAGTTTCTGGATCTGAGGTGAGTGGTTCTCAAATGAGAGTCATGAATGAGCCATAGAACAATTAATAGAGAATGATATGTAGGGATGGCAATTAGGCGGGGAATCCCCGTCCCCGTCGGGGCCCCGCCCCGAAGTGGGGAAAAATCCCCGCCCCCAACGGGGATGGGGACGGGGACGGGGTGAAGAATTAATCCCCGCGCGGGGACGGGGGCGGGGCCATACATCGGCCCCGTCCCGTCCCCGTTTCCCCGTTCGAGAATTTATCCCCGAATATGCCCCGTCTCCAATAATCCGATTGGTGAAAAATCCCCGTCCCCGTCCCCGTCCTCGTTTCCAATTAAAATAACGAAAAATTTCAACTTATTTTATCAATTACTCCTACATTAGCAAATTGCTTGCACATACAACTCCACCAGTAGCACTTCTCAAGATTATGCTTATATCGCAATAAATTATTTCGTTCAGAAACGATGTGGGACATGAGAGATGAAAGCTAGCAAATCTTTGCATTCACCAAGAGTCCCACATCGCCCTTGAACACTTGTTTGGCATCCTAAGAACCTTATATAAAAGCCTCCAAGCAATCATTTTGTTGCACCAAGTTGGGCCTTGTTGTCTATGGGTTGAAACTTGTGAAAAGCTTGTCCCATTTTGGGTGGGTGAAGTTTATAAAGCTTATATTGTAATAAATCGTTTTATTTAGAAATGATGTGAAATAGGAGAGGTGAAAACTAGCTGATGTTTGCATTCCCACATCACCCTTAAACACTTGTTTGGCATCCTAAGAACCCTATATAAATGCCTCCAAGTAATCTTTTTGTTGCACCAAGTTGGGCCTTATTTATTTTTATGGGCTAAAACTTGTGAAAAGCTTGCCCCATTTTGGATGGGTGAAGTTCATGAAGCTTATATTGCAATAAATTGTTTTATTCAAAAATGATTGGGATAGGAGAGGTGAAAACTAGCAAATCTTTGCATTCACCAAGAGTCCCACATTGCCCTTGAACACTTGTTTGGCATCCTAAGAACTCTATATAAATGCCTCCAAATTTATCCTTTTGTTGTGCAAAGTTGGGCCTTGTTTATGTCTAGGCTAGAATTTGCGAAAAGTTTGCCCCATTTTGGATGGGCGAAGTTTTGGAAAATTTGATTTTTGTTATGTAATGGCCGTTCTGAGAAGAACAACCGAGTTTAAAACTTTGACTACAATTGGTTGGAAAGTCGGTGGATATTCCCCGTTGGGGATTGGGGCCCCGACGGGGACGGGAACGGGGAAAGTTTTTCCCCCGCAGCGGGGAATGGGGCGGGGACGGGGATGGCGCTGCCCAGCGGGGACGGGGACAGGGGATGCACCCCCCATCCCCGATCCGCCCCGTTGCCATCCCTAGTTGGGTAAAATAACAGGGGAGGGGAGCCTGGGTATGCTTGCAAAAATAAAGGACTCGCAATGATTCTTTCTAAATTCTTAGATATGATTCTGTTTTTTTTTTTCAAATTATCATTGTACTATTTTGTTTTTACATGATCTTAAAATTAAATCATATTTTTATTTTTGCCATCATATTTATATATAAAAGTAACAACAAACATATATATATATATATATATATATATATATATATATATATATATATATATCCATCTGAATTTTATAAATTTTCTATTTTTATATTTTACATTGATTTTTATAATTTAAAAGTAAAAACAAATATATATATATATATATATATATATATATATATATATATATATATTCCAAATTATCATCACACTATTTTCTTATCTTACATCTGAATTTTCTGAATGGATATATAAAAAAATGTGATAAATAAATTTTCTTATGCAAATTGTTAAAAATAATTGAGAAGTTGTTAACATAATAAACATTTACAAAAATAGTTACAAAATTATTAAATTACCATGCAATCAAAAAATTTACTTAATTTTAGTTACTTTAAAAATTATGAGACAAATTGTCACAAAAAAAATTTACCGTCACTATTTTAACCAACTTCTACCTATTATATAAAAAAAATATCAACTTTAGCATACTTTAACCAACTTCAATCCACTTCAACCTATTTCAATCTACTTCAAAAAAAAAATCAACTTTAACCCACTTCCCCTTTTGCGAACCCCAATTTTTCAACGAAAAGAATAAGCTCTTAATATAGTCATGAAATGGATCAATCTTTTGCGTAGAAAAATCATTCCCCCTTTAGCAAAGGTTGACTACCTTCCAATCAGTAAGTATGGGTTCAAATTTTACAAGTCATGGGTTAATTTTTCTTCCCTTGTTCCCTTTCCCTTCCCTTAGAATGTTCCACCAAGATGCGGGTTCCTAAGTAAGTGCACTCATCGATATTTTTAAAAATTAATTTTGTCTAACACGGGCTAGCCACTGCTACATCATGTTGTGATTCTTGCTGATTTTTACGTTGCAACCTTGGTTTATAATCTTTGTTTCTTTTTTTTTTTTTAAAACATTGAGGTAGGCAAAGCCTAAAAATACTATATATATTGTAGTAGTTTCACTTTTACCTTATGTCATTCTAAGGGACTTTTTTACCGAAATAAACTATATACAATATAACAGTATCTAAAGATCGTTTAATCAAACTGCTTTGAATTTTGCATAAAGATTCCTAAAAACATAATGAAAACATAAAATCAGATGGTGTTTTACTCTGTCTTCGAAAACTTATCAAATTTTAGAAAATTGAAAAAAAAAAAAAAAGAACGTCTTTCATTAAGCTACGCTTTTAAATGAAAACCCACTTTTTTTCACCTAATAAAAAATTTTAACTACATGTATACGATATTGATAATGAAAATTTTTGCCAAATTTTCTGCAATAAAGAGTTTCAAATCCTCGCAAATTCAAAGCAGGACATAGTTATATAAAATTTTTAACTCAATTTTCGATCACAAAAATAAATTTAAGTCAGTTAATCCTATGAGTAGAGTTAGGAAAGTCTGACCCGACACGATAATCCAACCTGAAATTACTGAGAGAAACACGATAATCATTTGACCTTTTAACTTAAAAGCATGTTATTTTCAATTTTGAATAAATTTGAAATATTTTTAAAACTGACATATAATTGATATATTTATTAAATATGTCAACATGAATCGACCCATTATGGAACTCTACGTATGAGTCCTATTCAATGCTTATTGATTACTCCACCTTTCCGCTAGCTCCACCTCAGTTGCCGCAATTGCAGTGTTTCGCTTTTCGTAGTTTGCCGGTAGAAGAGTCTGCAGACTCCTAGCATCTTTCCAGAAAACAATTTGAAGTGATTGGGATCCAGTGGCGGAGCCATGGTGGGGTCACGTGGGGTCAACCGACCCCGCTTAAAAAAAAAAAAAATCTGCTAGTTAAGTTAAAAAAAGTTGAAATAACATATATATATAATTTGTGATGGGCCTATTGCAGTAACACAAGATTGCTCTGGTGGTAGAGTGACCGCGGAACTGAAGCATCCTCATGTAGTCGCGCGTCCCAGGTTCGAATCTTGCTACTCTGTGTTCTTTTTTTTTTTGGCCCAAGTTTTAGACTACATTTTACCACTCTGCAGTCTCTGCCCCAGGCCTTCCCTCGTTCGACTCTCCCACTGTAGTGCTCAGCGCCCCAGTCACAGAGACACAAACGCAGCAACCAGCAAGTGAGCAACCAGCCCAGCAACTCCAGCCACCATGCCTAGACCCACCCAGGCCCCAGCCGTCCACCACCCTGAGCTCAGCCAGCAACGACAACGAAGGTTTCTATTCCCCCCCCTTTACGTTTTTCCTTTGTTGTTCACTCTGAAATTTGAATTGATTGAGTTGGTTATATAAATTTATTTGGGAGGATGCCCGAGGTTTAAAATCTGGGTTTGGATCAGATTTGTTTTTTAGGAATTCGTTGATTCATATGTACTCAATTTTCGGTAGAGTCTGGGATGCACAGAAGGTGTTTGATGAAAGTTCTGAATCAGATTAGTTTCAATTATTGAAATTATTTGATGAAATTGGCTATAAATCATTTGTTAATTGTAATTGTATGTGTTGTTCAGTCATTCGATTCTCTTCTGATTAGTTGTAATTATTGAATATCCTTCACTTACCTAATTAAATTTTTTTTTGTTCAGTTCAAAATGCATAGATATTTCAAAAAGTTGACCACCGAATCGTTTCCTTCAACCTCTACACCTGAAAATTCTCCTTTGAATCAAGAAATCGGCGAACACAATATTCAAACACAAACATCAAATTTTGATGCAAACACTAATCCCTCGTCTTGTGGGAGAAATCGAGTTGATTCAAGTGCTCTTCAGTCAGATCCAGGTGAAAGAAAACCAATTTCACATTATCATCCAAATGAGCATGATGAGGTAAGAAGAGCTTATATTCAAAAAGGCCCTTGTCAACCCCGAAATCATGCTTTTCCTCAAAGATTGATGTTTGGAAATTATCGTCGTTTCAATGAGTCTTGGTTTGATATGTATGGCAATTGGTTAGAATATAGCATAAAAGAAGATGCGGCTTTTTGCTTGTGTTGTTATTTGTTCAAGAATGAGCATGAAAGTTCAAGTCATTTTGGAGGTGAAACATTCACTTCTAAAGGATTTAGAAGTTGGAATAAGATAGAAAGATTTAAGATGCATGTGCGTGGGTCAAATAGTGTCCATAATCAATGCGTGAAACGATGTGAAGACTTGATGATGCAAAAGCAATCCATACAGACTGCCTTGGATAAACAATCAGAGCAAACTAAGTCTGAGTACTACACTCACCTGAATGCTTCAGTTGATATTGTGAGAGTACTTTTGTTTTCTGCATTGCCATTTCGAAGCTATGACGAAAGTGAATTGTCGAGAAGGAAAGGACTTTTTAAGACTTTCTTACAGTTTCATGCGCAAAAGAATGACAATGTGGGAAAGGTTATTTTAAAAAATGCTCCAGGCAATCATATAATGACTTCCCCTGACATCCAGAAAGAAATTGCAAATGCTTGTTCAAAAGAAACTGTAAAGGCTATTCTTGAAGAACTTGGCAATGGATATTTCTCCATATTAGTTGATGAATCCCGTGATGTATCATGTAAACAACAAATGGCTCTTGTTTTAAGATTTGTTGATAAAAGAGGATTTGTTATGGAGCGTTTAGTTGGCCTTGTTCATGTCACCGATACTAGGTCTTTGGCATTGAAGGAGTCTATTTATTCATTGCTTTCTGGATTATCATTGAGTCCATCTCGAATAAGGGGACAAGGGTATGATGGGGCTAGTAACATGCGAGGTCACATTAATGGGCTTAGAAGTTTGATTATGCAAGATTGTTCATCAGCCCATTATATTCATTGCTTTGCTCATCAACTTCAATTAACTTTGGTCGCGGTTGCAAGAAATCATAATGACATTGGATGGCTTCTTGACTTGGTTGGTGTCATGTTGAATGTGATTGGAGGTTCCTATAGACGTAGAGATGAATTTCGAGAAAAACAAGCAGAAAAGGTTGAAGAAGCATTACGTATGGGTGAGCTTCAAACTAGGCGAGGTTTAAATCAAGAACTTGGGCTACAAAAACCCGCAGACACTCGTTGGGGCTCTCATTTTAAAACATTCACCAATATTATTATTATGTTTGATCCAATTCTTGATGTGCTTGATGTGATTGGAGATTATGCTAATCATCCGGAAGATAGGGTCAAAGCCAAAAGTGCTTTAGATGGCATGCAAAAATTTGAGTTTGCTTTCTTGTTGCATTTGATGAAATTGATTTTAGGAATTACAAATGCTCTCAGTCAAGCTTTACAAAGAAGAGATCAAGACATCGTCAATGCTATATCATTGCTTGGTTCAGCTAAGCGACAACTACAAATGACAAGGGATCAAGGATGGGATTCTTTGATTGAAAATGTTTATGCATTTTGTCACAAGTACGATATTGAGATTCCTGTCATGGATGATTTCCATGTTATTCGAGGACAAAGAGTAAACCGCAGAGTTTCTAAAGTGACAAATGAACATTACTATCGTGTTGATGTGTTCTACACAATTCTTGATATGCAGATGCAAGAGCTTAATAGTCGCTTTCCTGAAGCGAGCACTGAGTTGCTTCTCGGTGTAGCTTGTTTGAATCCAGTAGATTCATTCTCCAGTTTTGATAAGGAAAAAATACTTCGAATGGCTCAATTGTATCCAGATGATTTTGATGAGTTGGGCATTGATGCACTTAGTTGTGAACTTGATACTTTTATTATCAATATACATGATGATGAGAGGTTCTCCGACTTGAGGGGAATTGGTGAGCTTTCAAGGAAATTGCTTCAAACGAAGAAGTATTTGAGCTTTCCTCACCTACATCTACTTCTGAAGTTTGCATTACTTTTACCAGTTTCCACTTCAACTGTTGAAAGAGTATTCTCAGCGATGAAGATCATCAAGACCAATTTGCGAAACAGAATATCAGATGAGTTTTTAAATGATACTGTTATTACTTATTTTGAGGATGATCTTTTTGAAAAAGTATCAAATGATGATATCATGTATCGCTTTCAAAATATGAAAGTTCGTCGAGGACAATTGCCGTAATTGTATTAGCTTTGTAGTTTCAGTTTTATGACTATTGTTAAATTTCAAATTTCAAATCATATGTATATTTGAGTCCCGACCCCGCTTAAATTAATTTCTGGATTCGCCACTGTTGGGATCATTATGTACTTGAGCTTTAACCTTTGAGGCAGTTAGGTAAGATTGGTTATAATTAATTAATGTGTCGTCTCATAATGGGCAAACCGCATATAAGTAGCGACCAGCTGTAAATTTGTGTTTGGCCGCCGTGTACACTGCATAGAGACAATCACCAGTGACTTGACTTCTATGATTGGCAAGCTTTATTAGGTGTGATTAGGAGAGCTGTTAAATGATCGATCAATTATTTTTGCTCAGTTCAAATTTCCATTTTTTGCTAGACTATGATTTCCATTACAACCAATTTTAGATTCTTTTCTGATTAAAGATAGGAAAGCAGATTAAGACCAATTTTAGTAGAATACATGATGCAAATTAAAATATTGTAGAATACTTTATTTTAAAATGACATGTTTAATTTTTTTTGTGAAGTTTAAAGAAAAGATATGCACCCTTCGATAAATAGGTAAATGTTATTTTTATCCCGTCATTTTTAATTATATTATTTAATTCCTCTAATATTTGTCGACATGATTATTCAGAACCAATCTCCGACAAGAGTGTTATTGGAGATATAAAAGACAATACTACGCTTACATTTTTAAAAATTGAGGCTCCTAATTTTAATGCCTTTCGTGCAGACATTTGTCTTCCAAGTATTAACCACCATTAACAATACCAAAAATTGAAGGATAAAAATAACTTTAACCAATATATCCAGAGGGTATAATTATTCTTTTAAAAAAACAATTATAGGTGAACATTTTAAATATAATATACCAATTATATCTTTAATATTTTGAATTTAATATATATGTTTTTAGATTTCATTTCTTTTGCCAAGTACTTTTGCATTAAAAATAAGAATAACTTGAAAAACTTTAGAAATCAAAGAGAGTTCCATTTTCAGGACGACATCCATTTGGGTGTTGAGAGTTGAGACATTCTAAAAATGAACAAAGATTTTTTGGGTACGGAGGGAATGTGCTTGGTTGTATTTTTTATTTTTCTTTTTAACTTTTTCTTTTTCCAACCTTCTTAATTGGGTTCACGTGATTCAACCAGGTATAAGTAACATGCGGGTAGATGCATCATGCATGTACATGTATTATAAAAGTTTGTGTTCTTGAATTACTTTGATACATGAACAAATTTCTTAGATGAAATACATTCTTTTGAAAAGATTGGACAAAATTTCCTATTGATTTGTATTCCATGAGATGTGCTATGTTTTTATTATCACTGAAATATGTATTATGTGATTATGTGTGAACGGGATAATGTGCAAAGTGTAACAGTAGCGAAGTCATGGGTTATTTTAGACCTGGCAAATAGGTCATTAGGTTTGGATACGGATCAGGTTAAGTTTGGGTCGGGTCATATTCAGATTAGGTGACATTTCAGGTCGCTTCGGTTTGGGTCGGATATGGTTCAGGTTGGGTCGATTTTGGATCAACTAACTTTTGGTCAAATACGCTCGTCATGCCAAAACAAGCAATTTTGTAGAAAATTTCAGAGCGGGCATAGGTCCAGGACATTCGGCTCGAGTTTTGGATCTCGGTCAGTTTTGCCAGGTGTAGGTTATTTTTGGGTTCAGGAAGCTCATGGCCTCACCGTTTTTCAAGCTTTTGGGAGCTGAAGGGGATCATAGGAGCTCATTAGGAAGGCTAACAAGTTGTTCAATACTTTTGGAGAACCAAGCAACCAATGCAAGCCTTGTTATGTGTTTATGTCATGGATTATGCTTAGTGAATTTGATATGGATGTATCATGTATGTAGTTGTGTACGATATTTATCAATTGTGTATGGCGTAAGTATGTATAAAAAAATGTGTGTTTTGAAATCACCCCATTGAATTTGACTAAATTCCATTCAAGGATTCCATTTGCTTGTCTACTAATAGGATGACTAAGGTTACGAAGATTAGAGAGCCTTATAGGTATTCATAATCGAATATCCACAGTAGTGGCGAGCCTGTCACCTTCAAGCAGGGGCAATACACTTGGGTGACATAAGATGCATCAAAAATTAAGACAGTAAGGTCTTCGTAGGGGAGGTGGTAATAAGGAAAAGTTGGCAATACTTTTCTAAGCTCTTCAATGGTGAACAGCCAGAGGATTTCTGGACAATGGAGTGAAGGAATAGTAAGAGGCAACAAAATCTTCGATTTTGTAAACCTATCAGCAAGCATGAGACTAAAGAGGCCATAAAGAAGAAGTCCAACAGAAAGACTGAGGGACCAGACCAAATACCGATGGCAGTGTACAAGTGTTCGGGCTAAAATGGCTAATGGAACCTTTTAATGTTATTTTTAGGACTGTTAAGATGCAGATAGAATAAAGGTTTAGTGCATTCATCCCACTCTACAAGAACGATGGTGATATTCAGGATTGCAATAATTATAGAGATATACAGCTGCTCAGCAACACTATGAATTTATGAAAAATAAAGAGAAGGTCAAGAAAGGATATTTCAATATCAGAGAATAATTTGGTTTTATGCCAGATAGATTGACCACAGAGGCAATTTTCCTCCTTGTAACACTCATGGAATTATGTAATGATAGGATAAAATATTTTCACATGGTATTCATAGACCTGGAGAAAGCATATGATTCAATTCCACCTGAAGTGTTATGGAGATGCTTAGAAAAGAAAGGAGTGTCACTTGCATATATTTAAGTTATTAGGATATGTATAAGGAAATTAAGACAAGTGTTAGGATGCTAAGAGGGGTTACTAATGACTTTTCCGTTGATATTAGCCTCCATCAGGATTTCACTTTAAGCCCATTTTTTCACTTTTGGTTATGGATGAACTTACAATAGGGATGCAAGATGAGTCACTATAGTCTATGTTATTTACAGATAACATTATTCTTCTTGATGAGACCAGAGATGAAGTAAACAATAAGTTGGAGGATGGAGACATACCTTTGAGTCTAGAGGTTTTAGATCATGCAAATTAAAAACGAGTACCTCAATTGTTCTTTCAGTGCAAGAGAGGAGGACAGTAGAGAAGTCACCATTTTTGAGATGGCAATACTAAAGGTTGAGAAGCTTAAATATCTGGGCTCGATCATTTAACAGAGAGAGAATGTGATGAGGACTTTAACCAGTGCATAAAAATGAGTTGACAAAAATGAAAAAATACTTCAAGCGTGCTGTATGGTAAGAAGATGCATGTAGGATTAAAAGTTCATCGGATGGTAGTTAGACCAACATTGTTGAGTTAGACCAATATTATTAAGTGACTCAGTGTGTTAACCCACCAAATAAAAAAAAAACCCTTCAATTCAAAGGTTGATGGTAACAGAGACGAGGATAATTAGATGCATGTGCGGCTATACAAGGGTCGATAAAATTAGGAATGAGGTTATTAGAAATAAAGTTAAAGTAGCTCCCACAGAAGCTAAGATGAAAGAGACTAGACTCAGATGGTTTGGTTATATGAAGGCCAGTGTGGATGCTCCTGTGAGGAGATGTGAGAGGATCAACCCCCCAGAATGTAGACGAGGCAGAGCACGACCAAAGAAGAGCTTGAACGAGGTGGTCATACAGGACTTGAAAATTTTAGGGCTGACAGAAGATATGGCTCAGGATAGGACTCTATGACAGGATAAGATTAAGGTTTTGAATCTTAGATAGGTAGCTGCGTAGCCGCACTTTGGCTGTTGTATGTTATGAATTGTTGTTGTTTAGTACTAGATATTTTCCTATTTCTCGTAAGTCATTGTCTATATGCAAGTAATACCTTCATCTGATCAATGTAAACATTAGCTTACCTTGTTTAGGTATAGTACTTTTCTTTGTTATATTATACTTATATTTTATATAGTTACCGCCACATTTTTTTTTTTAGTATTGTATAGTTCATTCCCTACTGTTCATCTATAGTTTCAACTTTAAATATTTTCTCAAATGCGTTCTATATGGGGTCTCTTGGAATCAATCTCTCTATAGGCAGCGATATCTATGGAGGAAGGTTGTCTACATTTGAATCTCTCTAGAACTCATGAAAGCGAGACCCACACTAGGAAGTATTGGTGCTGGTGGTGGAGGTGGTAGTGTTGCTTTTGTGCGTGCGTGTGCGTGTGTGTGCGTGTGCGCGTGTGTGTGTATGCGTATGTATATATGTATGTATGTGTGTGCGTGTATGTGTGTGTGTATATACACACAATATATATACATATATATATATATATATATATATATATATATATATATATATATATATATATATATATATATATATATATATATATATATATATGTATGTATGTATGTTTGTATGTATCTTTCAATGGAAAAATATAATGTATACAACGATGGCTAATTTTTGACTAGATATGAAATGAACTTACCATAATAGGTTGTTTCTTATATCTCAAAACTCTTTTAGACTAACAATCTTTGTTTTTATAGATAGAATTGGACTAACAATTTTGAAAAGACAAGTTAAATATCAGAATTGAAGATATAATGTTAGTAGGACATTATAGCTCAACCAAACTAAAATAATTTTAAATTAAAAACTTAATGCTGGATGCTTTTTTTAGGGGGCGGATTTTATAGACTAATACTATACTCAATAATATGAAAATCAAATGAAAAGTCAATCATTTATGCAAATCTTAATAGTGATTTGGAATATTTTTCAAATTGAGTTTGTAAAATGTTACACTAGATACAGTATTTCATTATGTCAATTTTATTTTATTTTGTCCTTCAAAAAAAGCAAAAAACAATAACAAATGATTTATGCCATCATTTTAGGAAAAATCGAAACCTTTTTTGTCATTTTTATCATATATTATGGGAATTCGCAAGTCACTTGAATGTCAATAAAGTGGTGGTCTCCACTTGGCGAAAGAGGGTTGACTAAAATCTTTTCGAAAAATTACCAATAGGTGTTGTGTTACTTTTAAAATTGTCCGAAGTGGACCCGTCTACAAGCCATGGCTCTTTTCGATGGAGCGTATCTTAGTCTTACAAAGCAGCTGTGGGCATGCGGTAACCAATATTAGAGTCGGGAATGTTTGACCCGACACGATAACACGACACGAATCCAACCCAAAGTTATTGAGAGAAACTCAAACCCGATCCAAACTGAACCGATTTCGACCCCAAGTCGACGCGATTTGATCGTTTAGTATGAAAACATGTTATTTTTCAATATAAGAAAAATCTATGCTATTTTCAACACTGACAGGAAATTTGACCATTTATTAAATGGGTCGACCTGACCTGACCTGTTTTCCAGCTCTAACCAATATGCCTCCCCTCAAACATCCCAATGTTTTACCTTTTTCAATGTTCCCCTTTCATGCTTTGCTTCCCCATTCCTAAATCTTTTTTATTATTTTGCTCAATTTTATTTATGAGGTTTTGATTTATTTTATTTTGTTATGTTTTAAAATTGAGATTTGAACCCTATGTAACTTAGTTAAATTTTGTGTCAAACATTCTCCATTATTCATGTTCCTGTGTATATAAATATCCATATTATATAATTATTTGTGCTAAAAAGTGTCAAATAACTCATGTCTATACAAATCTAATCAATTTGAATAACCTTTTTGACAATGTCATAATTTCACATGACTCATGCATTTGATTGAACCCATAACTATATGATTTCTACGAAATTAAAAATAATTAAATACAAATTAATTCACATGGATGTCATAATTGTGAAATGGGGATTCGGTACACTTTTCTTTTCCTAATTTTTTCTGTGCCATTTTTTCCCTTATTTTTCAATCAATATGATTTTGACCATGTCATTATATTAAACAAGAAAATTTGATCACTTTGTTATTTCATTGATATATTACAATCATGTTATTATTTATGAATAGTTTAATTTCTTATCTAATGCATTAATTTAACATATACAAATACATACACGCGCGCATATACACATGCGTGCGCGTGTGTATTAAGCAACAAACTTTGGAGTTTTGCATCCCAAGATTTTGGCTACTACTTGCCAAAATCATGATGAACCTTAACCTTAAACATAAACCCTAAACTATAACCATAAATCTTGAGGGTTGAGCGTTCATCTTTAGTGATTTGTGGTCTAATAGTTATGGTTGAGCCTAATGCTCAATTAAGTATTAAAAATTAGGGTTTAGGATAACGAGTCAAAGATATTTTTAATTAACGAATTTTGCACGACTCACTATTTTGGTTTAACTTTAAACACACTAACTAGTGTAGATCCGTGCTATGCACAGTACTTGATGAAACAGACTTTTAGAACATATAAGGTATTTGAAAATTTTTAAACATTACCAGTATATGCATATTTGATATTATAACTTAAAAAATATAAGATGATAAGTAGCTATTGAAAAAATCATAAAGCTATCAACTGAATCCAGTGCAACTGAGATTAATAGTGCAGAAAACAAATAATGATAATACATATGAAGATAAACATCATGGTAAATGACATGAAGATAAGCTAATGAGTGGAGTAGGATGGCCTTCTTATACCTATATAGAAAATATTTTTATAAGTAATCATTGTATTGCTAATATTGATATAAACAAAGTTTATGTGTATGTATTGTTTAGTTTGTGTACTTGATCTGGCATCATGAATCTGCTTCTTTCCTCTTTTGTTCCACAAGCGTCATACTTTTGGGCTTTTTTCCCCAATTTGTTCCTTATATTATTTTCTTCCTTGATCTTGATGTTTAGGGATTATTGGTTTCCTTTTATTATTTGTTCCTTGTAGCTTTACTCTTGTACATTGAAATAGAGTTGTACATGGAACTTGTCCTAATGAATTCAAATTTGTTTCCTTTATTATACATTTGCTCCAATTATAATTTTTTTAAGCAATCTAAAGGGATAAATGAATACTCCAGTTATAATTCACCAATTAAAGTACCTTTTAGAGTTTCAGAGAGAGAGAGCGGAAGGATATAATCCTATGATTTTATGGTATAAATTTTTAATCCTTACATTCTTAAGTTTGAGCTTTAAATGAGGATCTATTAAATTGTGAAGTAATTTTTAGAGTTTGAGCTTGTGTAGACGACCCATTTGGTTAACTTCTGGTGAGGGCCATTTCATGTGGTTCTTTTTACCATTTGACATGAACTAATTATAATAATAATGATTTTTTGGTTCCTGTTTATAAATTTTGGAGTTTGGTATTGATGTTTTTGGTTGATCTGTGAAGGTGATATGTATTATTATTTATTAGCTACATATGTTCGGGATTTCCGAGTTTTATGTCTCTGTACTGCTTGATTCATGACCTGTTAAGCTTGTTTTGTTGTATTTTAAAATTTCTATTGGGCCCCTCTTTCTCCCTAGGTGCGGGAGCTTTTTTGTAATCCTAAGATTTTGGGGTCCTTTTTTTAATTATAATCCTAGATATTGGGGGATTTGGTTGCTTTCGTAAATGAGATTTTTGGGTCCTAAAGTCCAACGGATACTAACCCATACCGTATAGTAGACAGCACACTAATGTACATTAACATAATCCCAGAGGAATCATACACTAAGACATTAACATATGTGTTCTCTTCGTGGATAATTCTAAAATACCAATCTCAACCTACTTCAACCCACTTCTACTATTTTAACCAAGTTCAATTTATCACATAAAAAAATTCAACCCACTTCAACCTACTTCAATCCACTTCACTCTTTTACCCACTCCAATTTACCCACGAAAAGGACAGGCCCTAAGACATTAACATACAGTAATGAATCCAACTTCATTTGTTGATTGTATGATTTTGGTGTACAATAAATGTAATTTGGTGTACAGTAAGCCAGTAACTGTAATTTGGTATACATGCAAATACTACGAACACAGAAACCACAGGCAGACTTATAAAACCATATACATATATTCATCCTGAACAAGTATAGAGGGAGATGAGTCATAAATACATACATCAACCAAAAATACTGGTGTAGTAGATTTTGGAGGTAATCTCAACGGATCTATATTTTCACTATTCTAAGCAGCCAAAAGGGAAAGTTAACATAGGAAAATGCTAAACTGAATGCACTATGCACCATTTTCTGCTGCTCTTTTGGGTATTAGATTCTCTATAATGCTCTTCAAGGCAGGAGCACTCACCCAGCATTTCTGATCCTCAAAGCAGGATCTACCTTCTTCTGCTGCCTTGCACAGTTGAGGATCCAAGGGTACTTTCCCAAGAAAAGGAACACCCATTTCCTGGCACATTTTCAAGGCACCGCCTCCACTGCTGTCAAATACTTCACTATATGCCACCATTTTAAGCAACTCAGGTGCTCGCTCTCCTATATACTGCAAAGCCCATTCTGTAACATCAGTGTGTTTACCTGTCTCTGACGGCTTCAAGAACCTCACATCCGGCAATGGTTGGGACAACCCGCTCATGTTCTCGACCACACCCAGTACTTTTATGCCAACCTTTTTGCAGAAACTCACTTCCTTACGGACATCAATCAATGAGACCTGTTGCAAACGTTGATGGATGAGACCTTAACTTATTAGATATCAGAAAGAAATAAAAAGGAATAAATTTTGAACAGCCATACCTGTTGTGGGGTTGTGACTACGATTGCACCATCAATACCTGTTGCCTGGAGACATTGGACAATTGAAATGTGTTCATCCGATGTACCCGGTGGGGCGTCAACCACGAGGAAGTCAAGCTCCCCCCAATAAACATCCCTGAGAAACTGCTTGATGAGCCCGTTTTTACGAGGACCTCTCCAAATGACAGCTTCATCCGGGTTGGGGAGCATAAAGCCAATGGACATGACACCAAGGTTGGACTCGACATACACCGGAGACCAGCCAAGGTTGCTCTGATGTATTTCCTGCCCTTCTAGCCCCAGCATTTTGGGAATACTTGGGCCACAAATGTCTATGTCAAGTAGGCCGACCTGATAATCCATGGCTGCTAAAGCAAATGAAAGTTGAGCAGAGAATGTGCTCTTTCCAACTCCACCTTTACCAGACAACACTAGTATTTTGTGCTTCACAGGTGCCATCCGCTCTGCAATTGGAATTAGATCTGCACGAAGCCAAGCATTATTGTATAATAAAGATCTAGCCAGGCAAACACTTGGAAAGAAACTGAAATTCTGAGAAAAAATAACAGTAGCAACGGCAAAGACCACGCTCATCATTGAAAAAAATTAGACATGCCAACAGGAAAAATTTTTCTCTGAACAGAAAAAATGTGCACGAACAAACATCAGGTGTCACAAAAATCATTACCAGCCTCTCATTTGTACCATCAAGATATGTTTCTAGAAGAAGCAACCTATGACAGGTCGTGTGCCCAAAGTAAGTGCCTAGAGTAAGAAATATACAATTTTGTTTGTGATTACATGATACGTTTCAAGCTTTGAGTAGAGTTATCAAATAGATCAGGTCGGGTCAAGTTCGTGTTCACGATAAAAACCCCTGATCTAAATTTGATCCATTTATTAAATAGGTTGAAATTTGAAAACCTTGAACTATACCTGTTCTATTTTTTAAAGGGATTGGCCTAAATTTTATCCATTTACCTCTTTATTATAGATGGGTTAGGTTCAAGTTATTCGGTTACCCATTTACCCACTTAGCATTTCAACTAAAGTATGATCATGAAGCATTGTAAACCATCAAAATGCAACCACAGTCCACAATCAACTAGAACTACGACTCCCAAACACAGATGGGCATGATTAACCCCACATTTTCACAAACCACTCCGGCCTCCCCCAAAAAAATAAATGGTAATCACATATATTTTAGTGACGAAATTCTCAGCCTGAACCTAATTCGATTAATTAAACGGTTAACTGTGTCATTCCCATTTCATTAAACGGGTTGAAAATCTCTAACTAGACCCACTTACGTCCGTCTTCGATTCAGATCGGTAATCCTGCAATCATGTCGGGTCAGTTGTTGCTAGCTTTGAGGCATTGACCCCCAATAAATGTGAAGGTGTTGGACAATGGTGCTTTGACCTCAAGCTCTTAACTGAGGCTCAATGTTGGTATTGGGTTAGCAAATGCCAAATTTATCAAGTGTCAAATGGCATCCCCATAGCATTGCTGTTTACATGCTCAGTCCCAAAGATAATTTGAAATTTTTTTAATAGATCTTGTACTTAAGACTTCTACAAACATAAGGAGTTGATGTTGGGATTGCTGTTCTGCATTGAATTTTCCAAAATGCAACATCTCATCCCCAGAAGGATGACTTTTGTGCTTCTCAGTTGCAAAGTTGTTCTTGGGCCCCTAAAGCAATTATGTCTTACCCATACTCTAAGCCCCAGCCCAAGTTCATATAACCTTGCGGAGGGTACTTTGTTAATAGTTCAATTTATATCATTGTCAGCACCTCCCAGCGTACCAAAGGGGATTAGCATACATCAGATTGTTATTTATGGGAATATAAATCGCAACCTCGACATGTAAGTTAAATATAGGTAGAATTTAAATTACGAAACAAAGCACAAAAGATGCTGAGCCTTAATACAGAATAAAACAAATTTAAGTTTAAATCCACATCATCTAATTTTCTTTAACCTTATTTATCATTACCAATGTCAAATTTGTTCCTATACCCAGCCTACTTCATAGGTGGTATCCCATACCTTGCTCTTTGCTCACCCTCTGTCTAGTTTCCAAAGATGCCTCGCTATCTCCCTCTTCTTTTTTTCTTTCCTCAAAATTTACCTGTTTCCTCACTCATTTGGCATCCTTCTCCTCCTACAGACCTAAGCTTCTCCTGAATTTGCACACAATTTTCAATTCATGAGGAAGTACATATGGCGTCTTCTCTGTCTCCCCTTAATCAAAACTTAGGGTTTTGTCTTATCTCCCTAAAACTGACACTAGTGTTGGCGAACGGTTTGTTGGACTTGAAGATGACCATTAGGTTCTTTTTGGCATGGATCGTCCATCAATTAGAGGGAATTTCTCAAGCTTCAGAGGTCCATCTCAGATTTCCCATTCACAATGGCTACCGTCCCATGGCTGTTAATTGTTGTCACTCTTGCATGTTGTTTCTAAATGTTAGTAAGACGATATTTGTAATGCTGGTTTGAGAGTAGTAGAACTCTTAGTCGTGCATTTCAGAACGAAAATACACCACATTAAGAATCGAACAATCCAGATCCCATTATGAAGGGAGTGATCATGGATTCTATAAATAGGACCCTCAGAATATTTGATTTGAAGCATCATCGAGATAAGCCAGAACACTGCAATGACTCAAGCAGAACCTGCCATGAAAGCATCATCTGACAACCAAGGTCACCTTTTACTACTTACAGGGAAGGGCCTAATATGCACTAGACAGAACCACTTAGATCCTTGCAGAAAGTAAAATGGCAAAGTCGGTCCACTACAAACAAAAGTTAAGAAGACGATTGAAGAGGTCCCACGCAAAGTACAATAAGCCACAGATGTACAGGAATGAACAGAGCATTCAAGAGCTACAGTTCAATGGATCGCCTACGGAAAAATATAGATCCACTCGTTTCTCGGGGGAACATATTGACTTTTGACAACTAGCAAAAAGAGGGAAAGATCCTGGTGAACAGATGCTCAACATGGAAAGGGGACTTAAAATCAATGGATCACTTCTTGCTACATTGTCTATATGCTAGGGCTCTTTGTTAACTTGCTTTCAGTTGCGTGGGCATTTCTTTGGTTGTTCCTAAGTCCATTAGGAACAATCTCATGGCCTAGGAGGGTTTCCTCATAGACAAGTGAAGAAGAAAAAGAAGAAGAAGAAGAAGAAGAAGAGGAAGAAGAAGAAGAAGGAGGTCATGGTGTTACCCTCATCCAATTTTCTGGAGTAGTTGGACGGCAAGAAATCAAAGAGTTTTCACTGGCGTCAACACTCCCCTTCGGCGCTTACAGGAGACTTTCATCAAAACTCTCTTTTTTTGAGATAACGAGAAGTTGTGCTCGTCCTATTTTAATGTGGCTGAGTATGTGGCCAGTTTGTATTCTGAGTGTATGTAGTCTTTTGTAAGATGCTTGCTCTGCATCCAACCTTCTGATTTCCATTTATTAATGTATTACTCTTTCCTTATCAAAAAAAGGAAAAGATAGATCCAATACAATTTTCAACAGGCAAAGACAAAGATGTATAATCTGTAACAAATACAAGCAAAGGAAATCAACTTAGTCTTGCAAAGAACACATCATCTCCAATAACATTACAAAAACCTAGCACCCCTCCCCCACCCCACCCCGCAAAGAAAAAGACCATGCCCCCCCCCCCCAAAAAAAAAAAGCTTCTCCAAGTTCAGATTCTATCCAACAAGAGATTCCCACTGGCTAATACCCATTAGAGTATTAGAATGTCATACTCCATGAAAGCCCTATTTCGAAGGGAACTTGAGTGTTGCTTTTCTCAAGTTGAGAAATGACATGCATTTTTGTACATGTACAGAAGCATAGATTATGGCTACTGTATTTAGTTTCAACTTCTATATTCTTTTCTTTCTCTTTATTAAAAGAAAAGGTTTTGTTGTTGATTAGAGATAGTTTAATGATTTGTTCAATAAAATTGATTGGTTTCTTTGTTCCGATATGAATTTGGTCATCAATAGATCTCTTTGTGAGTTTTCACCAAATCTAGAGGTTTCCAGCATTATTGTGTACTTTCCCCATTCTTAGTGGATTGATTTTTTTTTTTAAGGTAGGTAATCAAGAGGTATATTAAATGGACACTAAGGAAATGTCACCCATGTATAAAAAGAGTAAAATACAAAAACATTATGCCCTTCAGCTCCTTAGTTTAAAAAAGCCCGCCCGAGGCGCGCTGCGCGCCTCGGCGTGAGGCTACTGGGTTAGCGCCTCGAAGGGGATGAGGTGCACCTCAAGGATGCGAGGCTATATTTTCCTCCTTTTTCTTCTTTTTCTTAGCCTTGCCTTTACCTTTTTCCTTCTTTTCCTCCCTTATAAGCTAAAAGATGAGCTAAACTTGTACTGTAAGTACGTGCATTGGGGAACTACGATGATCAGATAACATACCTTAAGGTTATTTGTGTGTTAGTGGTCATATTGATGTCTAATCACATTTTTAATGCATTTATTTAACTTATTTATACAAAACATGCTTTGTGAAAGATGAAATACTTTAAGAAAAAATTGCATAGAAGTGCGCCTCGCATCAGTGCGTCTTCGCCTCGTGCCTTGCGCCTCACGCTTTGGGACCCTATGCGCCTTAGTGCGCCTCACACTTTTTAAAACTAAGTTCAACTCTCATCCATAACACAATCGACAGAAGCCCAAAAATTTAAATATTTGTAACTACTAAACCCGACACTCCAATTATACAACAACCTCAAAAAATAGAGCTTAAATTCTTGAAACAACAAGACTTTGTCCTCAAAAATACGACGATTCTTCTCCTTCCAAGTAGTCCACCAAATAGCTAAAAGAACCATATTCCAAACTTCAAGGACCTAACTAATGCCCATTAGAGAGAAAGATAAATCCCAAAGCGAAGAAACCCACCAACAATGTACAAGGAGATTATCCAAAGTTTCTTCCTCCTCCAAAGTTTCTTCCTCCTCCAAACACATGGAGCATCTACTTGGACCACTAAAATTTCTTCTTTTAACCATGTCATCCATAGGAATCTTGCCTATGGTAAAGAAACACACTTTTATAGAAACTTTAGATTTCCAAATGGACTTGATAGCAAAATTACGACTATCCAAGGCTTCAAATTGTGTGGAACAAAAACTCTTGACGCTAAAGGACCCCCTAGAGTTCAGTAGTCACACAATCTCATCCTTGCCATGGGACAAAACCTCTTTGCCGCAAGTAAGGCTAACAAATTACAAATACTGTCCTCTTCCCGATCATTAAGACTCCTTACAAAAATCAAATTCCAATGGCTAATGTCAACATTCTAAGAAACTACTTCTTATACCGTAGCATACTTCAAACAAGTCATCCTAAAAAGATCGGAAAAAAGAGTTTTTTAAGGCTGATCCCCACACCAAACATCATGCCAAAATAACACCCTTGAGTCATCCTCCCTTCAAAATGCACTAAAGATTTGAAACGCTCAAGACCTACTAAGATAGATTTTCAACAACCAACACCGTGAGAATAAGAACTCTTCTTGCTCCACCAACCTAACTCATCGATCCCACATTTTGCCTTGATCACATTTTGCTACATAGCATCATCTGGTCTTTCAAGCTTCGCTCATAACACAAAGAAGTCTTATGCCAAGTCCTCCCTCTTATTTAGTACGACATACTTCGTTTCAATTGACCCAATAGAGGCCATTTCCATTATCATTGGAATTCGAAAGAAAATCTCTCATGATTTTCTCTAGCCAACTAGCAATGCTCGATGGGATAGTGAATAAAGACATGAAGTAGATAATCAACTGCTTAGACTTCCAGCCCACCCCCTCTAGACAAAAGCTTAGACTTCCATCCTCCCCATCTCTTATGGAACCTCTCAACAACTGAGTCGCAAACAGCTATGCTCTTATAAGGAGCACCAAGAGAAAGACCAAGGTAAGAAAAAGACAGATAATCAACTCCACGCCCAAAGAAATGAGCCAAGGCATAAACATTAGGCACCTCGTCAATGGGAATGAGTGCTCTTTTGGATAGGTTGACTCTTAGTCCAGACATAACTTCAAAAAGCACAAGGTTGCACCTTAAGTGGGTTACTCTCGTCTGGCTTGCACAAACAAGGGCATCGTCGTCAAAGAGCAAATGGATATCAACAAATCCTCGGAATGAGGGATGTTAATATGAAAGCCATTCAAGACACCCTCCTTAACTGCTTTAATCACAAACTTACTGAGAGTCTCCATAACCAAAATGAACAACAAAGGCGACAAAGGGTTGCCTTGCCTTAAACCTCTTGAACTTGAGAAAAAACCAAATGTTTCACCATTAATCAAGATAAAGAAGCACACAGTGGAAATACAAAAAGAGATCCAATTCCTCCACTTGTTAGGAAAGCCCATTTTTTCAAGATTGCCAAAAGAAAACTCCAAAAGACATGATCGTAAGCCTTCTCAATGTCAAGCTCATACAGGATACCAGAAATCCGAGATCTAATATAAGAATCAAAGAACTCATTAGTAATCAAAAATTTGACGGGTGCAAGGGACTCACAACTTTTCCAACAACTTTCCTCAATCTTGAAGCGAGGACTTTGGCAAGAATCTTATATACACTCCCTACCAAACCAATGGGCCTAAACAATTTAATATCATCTACGCCAACCATTTTAGGAATCAAACTAATAGAAGTAGCACTTAAACTTTTCTGAAAGACACCTTTATTATGAAAGTCAGCAAAAAATCACATAATCTCCCCCTTAACAGTAGTCCAACAATGTCGAATAAAGGCTATATTGAAACCATCTAAAGCTTTCTTGTTGCCTAACCCAGTTATGGCATTCCAAACTTCATATACAGTAGAATCTTTTTCAGGATCCATAGAATCATCAAGAATAATAGAGGCAAAAGCGATACCATAAAGGAAAATCCTTGATGGTTGATCTTCATGATACAGATTTTCATAGAAGTGAACAATTGCATTGTTAACCTAGGGAGCATCAGCATAAAGCTCGCCATCCACTTTAATTTTGTGAATAGCATCAAACTTTCTTCTCCTCTTTGCCAGGTAGTGGAAAAACTTGGTATTGCGATCACTATCCACAATCCACTATTGCTTTGCTCTTTGGTGCCAGTAAATATCAATGGATCTAGGCACCAAAGAGAGTTCGTCTTTAACTTCCAGTCTTTTAATTCTATCCGCCCACAAGAGAGACTGGTGCTGGTCCTTCTCATCTAAGAACTTCACTTTTTCGACTAAACTAGCCATCTTAAACTCTAAACGGCCAAGCACATCCGTGTTCCACTATTTAAGTTTGGTCTTCAAAAAGTTCAATTTCTTTGCCAAAATAAAACTCAAGGGCCAGTAACATTTAGTTCATCCCCAAAAGATTTGACAAGGCCACTTAAGCCATCCACCTCAAGCCACATATTCTTGAATTTAAAAGGACGCCTACCTCTAGAGACTTCCCCAACCTGAAGAAGATGGGAAAATGGTCTGAAGTGATTTTCGAAAGCGTAACTTGATGAACCCCATGGAAGTAATCTTCCCACTCAATCGAGAAGAGACATCGGTCAATGCGAGATGACAGAGGAACCTCCTCATGGCTGACCATGTAAAGCGTGCACCTTCCAAAGGAGGATCAATGATATTGCAAGAATCTATAAAACTAGAGAACTCTCTCATTGCCCAAGATGGCCGACCACTTGTGGATCTCTCTGAAGGAAACCTAATGACATTAAAATCCCTTCCCAAAAACCATGGAATGTCCTAAGAAGACATAGAAACAACTCCTCAAATAAAGCCAGTCAACATATAGTCGTCATTAGGCCCATATACCCAAATCAGACCCCACTTAAAATTGTCTTCCAAAGACTTAAACTTACAAAAACCAAAAACGACCCAATGCAACAAGCTCCAAGACTTGAGGATTCCAAATGACAATAATGCCTCCTGAACGGCCCACTGAAGGTAAGTAAATCCACTCAATCGAGCGACGACCCCACAGATTAATCGCTATCAGACGAGCAAAAACCTCCAACTTAGATTCTTGGAGAATGGCACCATCGCAAGCAAAAGTATCAACACTCACTTAACATCCTCTCGCTTAATTGGACAATTAAGCCCCCTGACATTCCAACCAGGAACATTAATAGTTGGCCCCATCCGAAAACAACCTATCCTCTATAACTGCATCCCCCATACTCTTTTCAAGCAACTGATCACCTTTCATTCTATTTGCTTCCAGCGAGCCAAGAAAAAAGAGCAACTCCATTTCTCTACCTTCAATGGCTAGACCTATCTTCTTACAAAAAAAAAGATCATTCGTTCCAAGACCCACATAGAACCTTCACTAACATTCCCTAAATAAATAGTACCAGGCAAAGCAACACCATCTAAACCTTGAGCGTTAGCTTAATGCAAAGCTTCCTCATACAAAGGCCCTCCCTGGATATTAGGAGAATCCGACCCAGCATCAACAACGAGTTCCGTCTTTCCAAGCTTCTTCCTACAAGAGTACACTAGCACACTCGTAGCTAGTGAAGCAAGCTACAGCATGCAACTCCTCCTCCACCACATTCAGCGGTGATTCAGGGATCGTTGAGGCAAACGGAGAACTACTGTGGAAATTACACTCACAATCAAAGGAGGGATAGTTCTCCAAAAGATCTCTCAACACTTAGAATTGATTAAAACAAGGAGAAGAAGCACCCAAAAACTCCTTAGATTCTTCGCCAATCTGCAAAAACATCCCATGAACCATAGTCCCTACACTTCCACCCCATCAAATGTGAGTTAAGGGAGCCACCCACATGATCTCGAATAACATTAGCAAAAGACTTATCCCTGCTCACCAGAGACCTGGAGGGAATAGAAGCATTCCTTGGTGGAGGAGATGGCTTCTTATGACCCTCAATCAAAGTCTCCTTCAGAATCTTTGTCATCCCAAACCAGCCCTCTGCCTTACCAGTTACCACCCTCAGGAAAGATCACTGTCCTAACCTGCCCACCATTACCCAAAAGAGAGGACAATGGATCTACCTTTGCTATTCTTTCTTAGTTGAAGCAATAGACACCTATGAACTCACTTAAAAGTTTTCAACCAAAAAGGTTCTACCTTTGAGAAACATAAGTGAACCATTTGAACTGCCACCCATCATCGAAACTTCTAAAACTCAACCAGATGAATGACCTTTTCCTTCTACTGGTTTCAGCAACTTTAAAAGGAAAAAGGCCTCTAATACCCCCAGTCACTTCCAAGAACTTCCCTTTCACCCTCACAGAGGCATACATGACACGGAGACGGGGCAATGCAAAGTAATAGGAGGAAGAAAGACCACAAATGAAACCAAGTAAAGAAGGGTGCAAATGAGCTAAACATGGAACCCACCAATGCCATACATATACACTGCCGGAGAAGAAGGAGAAAACAAGAGGAAACACACAAAAAACCACTCACCTGAGATTGACCAGAGATAACAGCACCACCATGAGAAAAAACGGTTGTTTCTGACCCTAAAAAAGTGACTTAGGGAATTTCCGGTGAGATTCCAATGACCGGAATATTCGCCGACGACCGAAGAACAGCCACAAAACTTGCCACCAGTGACAGAAGCTGCCGGCAAACCCAAATCCGTGCCCGAAAAACACCTTATCCCTCCACCGGCGCACAGATCTGAAGAAACAACAAAGGAAGACCCGAAAAAGCCAAGGGGACGGCCGGCGGCTCCCGAAACCCAGAGTCCATCGGACGTAAGGTGGACCTCCAATGACCACCCCGAGCAACCTGAACTTCGCTAACCACTAGAACAAGCACCTGGAGAGAGAGAGGGAGGGGGTTCGTGTTCTAAGGCTACCTTCACAAATAAACTAAACTAGTTTCCACACTCATGTTGCATCACTTCCAACTCAAAGACTTAACAAGTATACTTTTGAAATATTGAAAGAGTAACAGTACTGACTAAAAGTTCAAGGGAATAAAATCATAAGGTGTCATTAGAAGGGAAAATGGAACCAAAAATTGGCATACATATGCTCACCTGGGTCAGGGCCCTTCGGAGCGGTGGCACAAACTTGTTGATTAGGGCAGCCTTCACAAGCATCTGATTTCCCAGCTGATTCTGATTGAGGCCCTGGGCAGTCTGATTAGATCCAAAATCGACCCAGTAAATTCAGGGATTTATCAATCCAATGATGTGCTCAAACTCAATCACAGAGAATTTAAAATTTCAAAAGATAAGGGCGATAGGCGGAAACTTACGTTCATTTGCATTTTCAGGGATCTCACCATAGCCACCATTCTCCATTTTAGCTAAAATATGGACGCTGAAACGGCACACTCAAGAATCGTCCACCAAAGGCAAGCCAATTGTTTTGATGAGTAATCAAAAAATTGCTTTAGATAGACATCAAGGGGCTGCCACCCATGTACGAAAGGGGCAATTACAAAAGACATCATGCTCTCAAGCTCTCATGCAAGCCAATTAAAAGGAAGCAGTGCAAGAATTCATGACAATACGAATTCTGACAGAAATACAATGATCAAGACCATAAGATGCAGACTTCAACCCTATATTTCTAAATCCCTCAAAGAAAACATTCTCAACAACTATGGCAGAAATTAACTGCTTTCAATGTTAATTAGCAAAATTCAAATTAATTTTAAAAGAATCAGAATTACCTCAACTAATACATCATGAGAACCACTTAGTCCAGTTGTAAAATTTAATTCAAAATTTCAAAACAAGTTAGGAAAAACAAAGTCTAGAATCACCATCAGCACCATCGAGCTCTTAACTGGAAGAACTTTTCCTAGGACAGAAGGGGAAGGAAGTAGTAGTGAACCGATGATTTGGATAAAGCAAAGTCAACTTCAATGAACAAAGCAAACGCCAAACAATATACAATCTGATACTAACCAAGAAGTTAGATTAGTCAAAGGAACCATCGAGAATATTTGTCCATTTGAAAGCTGGAAAAATACAAAATCATTAAACTTGAAAAGATAGATTCTCCCCATCCCACCCTACCCCTTTCATCTTTGCTTAATTAACATGGTATATCGAATAGGAAAGTAAAACTATCGATTAATTGGCAACATGGACGGCAAGTCGGAAACACATAAATACTCACACAACCATACCAGGGGCATATCCAGAAACTGGAGGAAGTGGGTTAAGAATTCGGTAAACATATGGCGCAGATTTTTCTTTTTTTTGCATGATATATAATGATGTAAAATTTACCACTGATCAAAATGATTGTGTTGCAATCTTTTTGAACTATCTGTGCATTCATAAATCAAAATACTTAATTCTAGATTAGTAATTAATATGAGAACTCAATTACTGAACTCAATTTGAGAAAAACTTGGCTCACAATTTTTGACCTCCTCAATTAAATACAAGGTACAGCAAACTCCCATACCCACCAAATTAAATTCCCATTTCAAATTCATATCATGCAATTATTATAGAAAATTCAACCCCCATTCCATTTCTCATATCTCAATTCTCAAATTCAGTCCAAAGTTTCATATCCAAGTTCCCAAATTCAACTGACAAATGTAACCTAACCTTATGAGAAACATAAGTCAATTTCAACACGATAAAAGCACCAAGTTCAAGTTTTGAATTATTCAATACCAATACAAGTATCCAAGAACAAATACAAACAAAAAAAGACAAACAGTTTAAATGATTGAAGCTAATCTAAGTAAATAAAAACCAAATAATTGATAAATTGACACAAAGACTAAACCTAAAAGTAATTACCTAAAAGTTGTGCCTTGTGGTGGTGGAGTGGAGTGTGTCGAGAACGTCGGCGAGCAACTGAGCAAGGCTGCGGCAACCGTAACTGCTAACACGCGCGGCGGCGGCGAGTTAGGGCTTGTCCCTTTGCGGTGTTGTCTATGCTCTGCGACCGTGCGAGGGCAGCGGAATAATCTAGAAGAAGTAAGTTAGAACAAGAGTAGAGCGGGGATTTCACCATATGGGTGGACTGCCAAAAGGTGGTGCTTAAATTTTGATAGTACTAGTCTGGATCTATACTTTATACGGTCCATAATTAAATAGATAATTTATAAATAGGTTATTGAAATAATAAATGGATAATTATTGTAGATATAATTAATATTATAATTTAAAGGAGATAATAGAATAACTCAATAAAAAAATTAAGTATACAGCAACTTCGTGCACAATCAGTGGGATTAACAATTAAAAACTATATGATTGTGCAAAAGATCCATGTAAGTACAATGGAGATGGTAGATAGTGAATTTGTTACAAATCACGCTAAATGGAATGATGATAAGTCAATCTATGACGCTAATGACGAAGAATCCATCTCCTCCTCTTGTATCTACAAAGAAAATAAAGATTTAGGGATAATTTTATTAATAATGATAAAATTGAAGTTTATATATCCACATTATCTACATGATGTATCTAACATTAGTATTTCGTATGTAATGAACCTTTTTGTCTCAATTGACTGGCGCAATAAGAGCGATATAAGCTTCTACTTCATGGTGGTGTGGAGGTTTCAAAATGAAAACCCAAGGTTTACCTATGTAATCATCTATAATTGCATACAGGGATAGATGGATTAGTCAACAATAAAACAATAAATTATATAAAAGTGATAAACATTGAAAATGATAATACCTGCGCTACATACATATTCAATTGGGTAGCTGTCGTACGTAAAGAATTCGAGCATCTTTGGGAAGAACAGTAACCTCTCTACAACCTATAATATCTTGTAAGACAACTCTAAAGATGTACCTATAATTTTGAATAAAAAAGGATGGTTACACTAATGCAAACATTAAATTGAAAAAGTAGAACAGAGTACCGAACAATAGATAATCAATTATGCAAACCTTTTGTGTGTCAAACTTGGAGGTCAGCATGTGCAATACGGTACATTAAGCGCGAATACGTAAGTGCGGACACTTTTATCGCAATTAGTGCAAGTGTCATAAAAGCAGTGGATGGATTTCAACAATATATGCAAAAAGTCGGAAATATCTCACCTGGATATAGTAAAATTTGAAGATTATGTGATATTGAATGAATATACGTAAGCATAAGTAACATTTGTGTAATAAATTTCTAACTTACAGTTGGTGTAGATGCATATTCATCCAATATAATCCTTAGTAGCAAACACCTTCTCTAGATTATACATACGTAATATTCTCGTACGCATGAAATTAAAATACTTCATCACACTTTAAGTGTCAAAGTACCTAATACATGTAGAAAAAGTAACATGTGTGAGATCAAGTGTATATAACTTACATAGAGAATGAAAATTCAAATTAATGTTACATGTATTATATACCATCCTTCAAAGTCTTCTGTTACTTGAATAACTGGGTTAATTAGTAATCTACTAATAGGTAAAGTAGAAACCGATATTCTTAAATGTATATCGCAGGCGAGAAAACATATTACTGAAATATGTCATCATAATAATAAAAATTAGACAGTTTTATGAATGAAAGTATATTAAGTGGACGTATGGATAACTTGATAATCTCTAATGTGCACTCTGGAAGCAATAAGTATGTTTTCAGCAGTCAAATATTGCTGAATATAGATGCCCTCAACTTTTGCAAAATCTCACAATAAAGTCAGTGCCAACGGATGCATCCTATACATATGTATTATATGTACTAATCTTTATATAGTTGAAATGCATTAAGAAATATGAAAAAATATTAACTAATGAAAACACATACTGCATGTCACAAAGTAATAATTCCCACTTTGCAGTGCCCTTATCTATGGTCCTTTCTAAAGGAAATATAGCAACTATCATGTTGATGACGTCTATAGAACAAAAGGAATTGAAAACATTATATATACTTCAGCAGAAATATATGCAAAAATTTAGTTAGCAAACTTTACTATGTAAACAATATGTACCAATAACATTATCAGGTGTTTGTAGATGTCGAGGGACATCGATGAACGACACAAAAGGTGGCCGCTGCTAGTAGGGAATACGCTGACAATCATTAATGATGCCAAGAAGTCTCATTCTTGGCATATAAATTAATTTGTAATTGTTGGGGACCACATTCCTTTCCAGAGGCCAAACTATGGGGGAGTTACGTGGAGTCAACCGACCCCGCTTAAAAAAAATTCTAGTGGTTAAGTTAAAAAAATAAATAACATATATGTAATTTGTGATGGACCAGTTGCTTCACAACAAGATTGCTCTGGTGGTAAAGAGTGCGTGGAACTCCAACAGAGCATTCCTCACGCGTCCCAGGTTCGAATCTTACTGCTGACGTTTACATTCACAAGCTTTCTCTCTTTTTTTTTGCCCAATTTTCAAATTAAATTCTACGACTCTCCCCGTCCCTTCATTCTATTCACCCCACTGCCCAGTCACAGAAACACAAACACAGCAGCCAGTCCAGCCACCACGCCCAGCCGCCCAGACCCACCTAGCCGTCCACCACCATTGGCGTTCGCCGGCAGCCACCGTCAACCCTCCAGGCCGTGCTGCTGCGCCACCCACCGCCGATTTGAACTTTGAAGGTACAAACCCTAAACTCTAGATAGTTTTAATTTTCGTTTTCTTTGTCAAATTTTTGATTGTTTACCCTTTAATTTTTTAGATAGTTAGATTAGTTTCAATTGTTGAAATCGTTTGATAAAATTGACTATAAATCATTTATCAATTGTAATTGTATGTGTTGTTCACTCCTTCGATTCTCTTCTGATTAGTTATAATTGTTGAATATCCTTCACTTGCCTAATTAAATCTTTTTTGTCCAATTAAAAAAGGCATAAATGTGTTAAAAAGTTGGCTACTGAATCGTTTCTTTCAACTTCTGCATTTGAAAATTCTCCTTTGAATCAAGAAACTGGCGAACATAACACTCAAACACAAACCCCAAATTTTCATGCAAACACTAATTGCTCGTCTTGTGGGAGAAGCCGAGTTGATTCAAGTGCTCTTCAATCAGATCCAGCTGAAAGAAAAGCAATTTCATATTATCATCTAAATGAGCATGATGAGGTAAGAAGGGCCCATATTCAAAAAGGCCCTTGTCAACCTCAAAATCATGCTTTTCCTCAAAGATTGATGTCTAGAAACTATCATCGTTTCAATGAGTCTTAGTTTGATATGTATGGCAATTGGTTATAATATAGCATAAAAGAAGATACGGCATTTTGCTTGTATTGTTATTTGTTCAAGAATGAGCATGAAAGTTCAAGTTGTTTTAGAGGAGATACATTCACTTCTAAAGGATTTAGGTGTTGGAATAAGACAGAAAGGTCTAAGATACATGTTGGTGGGTCAAATAGTGTCCATAATCAATGCATGAAACGATGTGAAGACTTGATGATGCAAAACAATCCATACAGACTGCTTTGAATAAACAATCAGAGCAAACTAAGTTTGAGTACTACACTCGCTCGAATGCTTCAGTTGATATTGTGATATTACTTTTGTTTTTTGCATTGCCATTTCGAAGCCATGATGAAAGTGAATAGGGATGGGTTCGGGGTGGGTTGAACTATATTCGCACTCATACCCATTTTCAAAAGTCATACCCATACCCATACCTATACCCATCGGGTTTTGGATGGTTATACCCATACCCATCAGGTTTTTCGGATTTACGAGTTTTATTCGGGTATATATAGAGTGCGCAAAGTGTCACCCATATTCAACCCATATTTACATACACGGTATATTTAATTAGTAATTTCAAGCGACGTTACTAAAATTCATGTCGGATAAACTCACGGAAATTAAAAATATAAAAAAATTAATTTTTCATTTCTACATAAATAAACACTATACACTTAGAGTTTCATGGCAAACATTTATTTTTGGATTTTACCGTATTTTGATCGCCTTTTATTAGCAAATCGGGTACACAATTGGGTACGGGTTTTAAGAATCCATACCCATACCCATACCTATTTTCAAACGCAATACCCATACCCACCCTATACCCATTTTTTTAATAAGTTTTACTACCCATACCCGCTGTAAATAGGGCGGGTTCGGGGCGGGTTTTTCGGGTTCGGGTGTAACTCCCATCCCTAAAAGTGAATTGTTGAGAAGAAAAGGACTTTTAAAGACTTTCTTATAGTTTCATGCGGAAATGAATGACAATGTGGGAAAGGTTATTTTAAAAAATGCTCTAGGTAATCATACATTGACTTCTCCTGACATCCAGAAAGAAATTGCAAATGCTTGTTCAAAAGAAACTGTGAAGGCCATTCTTGAAGAACATGACAATGGATATTTTTCTATATTAGTTGATGAATCCCGTGATGTATCATGTAAACAACAAATGGCTCTCGTTTTAAGGTTTGTTGATAAAAGGGGATTTGTTATGGAGAGTTCGGTTGGCCTTATTCATGTGACCGATACTAGGTCTTTGGCATTGAAGGAATCTATTTATTCATTACTTTCTGGATTATCATTGAGTCTATCTTGAATAAGGCGAGAAGGGTATGATGGGGCTAGTAACATGCAAGGTCACATTAATGGGCTTAGAAGCTTGATTATGCAAGATTGTTCATCAGCCTATTATATTCATTACTTTGCTCATCAACTTCAATTAACTTTGGTCGCGGTTGTAAGAAATCATAATGATATTGGATGGTTTATTGACTTGGTTGGTGTCATGTTGAATGTGATTGGAGGTTCCTATAACTGTAGAGATGAATTTTGAGAAAAACAAGTAGAAAAGGTTGAAGAAGCATTACACATAGGTGAGCTTCAAACTGAGCGAGGTTTAAATCAAGAACTTGGGCTACAAAAACCTGCAGACACTCGTTGAGGCTCTCATTTTAAAATATTTTCCAATATTATTATCATGTTTGATCCAATTCTTGATGTGCTTGATGTGATTGGAGATTATGCTAATCATCCAGAAGATAGGGTCAAAGCCAAAAGTGCTTTAGAGGGCATGCAAAAATTTGTGTTTGCTTTCTTGTTGCATTTGACGAAATTGATTTTAGGAATTAAAAATGCTCTTAGTCAAGCTTTACAAAGAAGAAATCAAGACATTGTCAACGCCATATCACTGCTTGGTTCCGCTAAGCAATAGCTACAAATGACAAGGGATCAAGGATGGGATTTTTTGATTGAAAATGTTTATGCATTTTGTCATAAGTATGATATTGAGATTCCTGTCATGGATGATTTCCATGTTATTCGGGGACAAAGAGTAAACCGCAGAGTTTCTAAAGTGACAAATGAACATTACTATCGTGTTGATGTGTTCTACATAATTCTTGATATGCAGATGCAGGAGCTTAATAGTCGCTTTCCTAAAGCGAGCACCGAGTTACTTCTTGGTGTAGCTTGTTTGAACCCAGCAGAATCATTCTCTAATTTTGATAAGGAAAAAAAATACTTCGAATGGCTCAATTGTATCCAGATGATTTTGATGAGTTGGGCATTGAGGCACTTAGTTGTGAACTTGATACTTTTATTATCATTGTACATGATGATGAGAGGTTCTCCGACTTAAGGGGAATTGGTGAGCTTTCAAGGAAATTGCTTCACACGAAGAAGTATCTGAGCTTTCCTCGCCTATATCTACTTGTGAAGCTGGCTTTACTTTTATCAGTTTCCACTTCAACTGTTGAAAGGGTATTCTCAACGATAAAGGTCATCAAGACTAATTTGTGCAACAGAATATCAGATGAGTTTTTAAATGATACTGTTATTACTTATTTTGAGGATGATCTTTTTGAAATAGTATCTAATGATGATGTCATGTATCGCTTTCAAAACATAAAGGTTCACCAAGGATAATTGCCTTAATTATATTAGCTTTGTAATTTTGTTTTATGACTATTGTTGAATTTCAAATTTCAAATCACATGTGTGTTTGAGTCCCGACCCCGCTTGAATTAATTTCTGAATTCGCCACTGTTCCTTTTGCCATCTGTAGCAGCATCAACTGAGAGCCTAGAGATGTAGTAAACTTTGCTGGCAATGAGTATAGGTCTCTATCGAGTAATATCAGCATCACCTTCTATGTTGCCGAAGATCTCATCACACTATAAAATAATCAAGTGCATTCATCTGCAACATACATGTACATGTTAAGTAATTTTTTCAACATAATAATCCAATACCTGGCAGTCCATGAATATAACTTTCCACATTATACGTTGCTCATATACTCGAATAGTCATTGCTTGCATGAGTCAAACCATTAATGTCACAGATCTATTGCAAGGGTTGATGGCGCATATAGGTATAGAAGTATGTACTAAAGCTAACATGTTTGTAATCATAAATAACTAAAACCAAATAGAATTGTATGATCATAATGCAGTTAGCACATCGTAATTGTGAAGGAAAGTATATTAACGTAAATAATACCATTATTATATGAGTGAAAAGGGATTAACCAAGCATCCGAAATGTAATAGGTAAAACAAATAAACTGTACGATATAATAATCTACAAATGGCTCAATACATCGCTATACACCACATTTTTCATTACATCTACTTGAACATCTCTCTTATCACAAAGCAGTACTTTTAATCCAGAAGGGGACGAAACATGTGACAGTGCAACATAAAGTTGGTCATGGCTAAACACGGGCCTTGGAAGGGATACGCCAACTCTATTCAATGTTTGCCCTGACTTCTATTGATTGTCATTACAAGCGTCAGTTTTAGAGGGAACTGTCTTCTTCTGAGCTGTAAATCGATTTTGGGTATTAGGACAGTCTCTTCAACTTTTGAGCTAGATATTACTTTGGCCTCAATCACTCTATCCCCTAGTTTATTAACAATCAATCGAGTACCATTACACAGCCCTATTAACTGATTCAAATTTCTTAATAATGTAAATAATTCAGGAGGTTCCATGTCACTAGAAGGACCACAATTATTAGAGCTCGAAAAGATATCATAACTCAAATAGCTTTTGACATCTCCAGGGAGCATAGACAACATGATCGTGTTTATTTCATCAACATCATCATTTGTTGGTGCAAGAATCCCTCACTCATGAAGATATGACCAATCTGTATATTTATTATCAAAATTAGGATAAATTGATGCAATCAAATTTTGCAGACCATCCTTGTCATTCCATGTCAAAAAATGCTCCGGTATCTTAATCCAATTTGGCTCTCATTATCTGAAATAGAATATCTTGCACTTGACCTCCCCAACTTGTAATATCCATCAAGCAAATTCCTCTACATTTTGGATAGTCTCGTTGGATTCATATATCTGTTGCAGCCTCATGTTTATATGCAAGTACATAATACTGCATTCATTCTAAAATGTTACTCGATGGGGCATAGCCGCAATAATAGATTCGAGACTCCCATGCGTAATCATGGAAAGTATATGTCTAAAATCTCCCCTAAAAAGGACCAATTTCCCTCCAAAAGCATTTTGATTATCACATATGTCTTTGAGGTGATGATCAACTGCTTCCAATGCTAAATGATTCATCATTGGTGCTTCATCATAAACAATCAACATTATTTCAAGGATGAGATTAGCACGTTCATACCTCTTATCAATGTGACAAACTGAAGTCTCATCAGGTTGTAAAGGTATTTTGAACATTGAGGGTGTTGTTTTCCCTCCGGGTAGTAGTAAAGAAGCAATTCCAGATGATGTTACAACAAGGACAATATGCTTTTCTGATCGGAACTTAGAGATTAAGGTATTCCATGGATAAGTCTTTCCCGTGCCACCACTACCATATATAAAAAAAATCTCCCTCCACCTCTATTATGAGTATAGAGTATTGATCTATACGCATGATACTGATCGGAGTTTAACCCTCTTACAAAGCTTTCAAATCTTGCTGTTTCCATATTTGTATCATAATCAAGTTCATCTATGATAGGCAATTTGTTGCAAGAACTGCAGCTTGGATAGAAGGGAGCGGCATTGGAGGGAAATTTTGTATCGATCTTCCATTTCTATTCAAGATACATTCTATCTCGAGTAGTCCAAGATTCTGCAGCTCAGTAGATGATAAATCCATATCTAGTATTCCTATTTGCCATCGTATAGTATAAGTCATCTATTAGATGCGTCCAATTTGCATCCCACAACTTAACTGGGTTAGCAATCTCAGAGAACATCAACATGGAGCAAAACATATTTTACAGTTGAACACCTAAAGCCCAGGTTGATGCTTCATTCAAGGCAACATGTCATTCACCATCATCATTGAGTAACCCCAATGCCATGCATACTGACTTAAATGTAGGGTGTATGACACCGTGTATTATACGAATATATTCAAAGCAAGTTGCTCCATGGACCTTTGCAAGAAGCAATCTCAAATAATATCATAATCACAATTTGGATGTGTAAATGAAAGTTGATAAATTCAAGGAACTTTTTGACGAAGCCTTCTAGTTTTAGAGGAATGATTCCATACCCATTGCGTGGGGAAGTTAAGGTATGTGGTCTGTTGAGCTTTCGGGTACTCCTTATTTGCTTCAAACCACATTGTTAACACTGTTTTGTATGGTTCTGGTTCATTTACAATACTAAAGAGGTCCTTTTTATCACTAAACACGACTAACTGTTCTCCAAGCAAGTGTTATTAAAGTTTTTGTACAGAAGGATATTGATGTTGTAAGTTGAACTCAAAAATCCGCCAACATGACTCAACTGTAGATACGTAACGACAATCCAAATATTCCTAGATTTCATTCCTATCTCTATATTGCCGAGTTTGCTCATTTTCATGATGTGCTATATTGTCTTCAACGACAATAGCAATGCGATCATGACCCTTATGTACATACTTATATAGGTATTTCACCACACTACAGACCGCTACGCGTTCGGCATTGATGTGAGGGTGATATTTGATGCATAGATCTCTGTTGGATGGGACCACCCATTAATTATCAATCTTTTGACCATTCATGACCACTTGTTGGGGAGTGCGCCACCTTCGATATTGAGCGAAGCCATGCTCATCAAATGTTGTTTGATTGCAAAATCTTTTTGGATGACATTTAGAGCATTTTCCGTCAATCACCATGATACAATGGGCCATGTATCATAAACCTTGTGACGGTATCATATGCTAGAGGGTCCATAGTTTAATCAGGAATTTTAGCACTAATTAGCCAATCAACATCTTCTGGGCATGTAGGCTTATCTTCCGTTGCTACTATTAAAAGAATATGAGCATGGGGAAGGCCACACTTCTGAAATTCAATAACATATACTTTTGTAAAAGATATAGTGGGTATAATTAGTACATTGAATAAATTTTGAGGGAAAATAATGTATACAAACAATGTCAGAAACTCAGCAGCAATGATTGTTCCAAAGATTTTTTTCGTCTTAAAATCATCAATCGTAACTTAATTATGAAAACTTAAGTTGCTAGATCTTGTCTGCCCTTTGATCGTTGACCGGACAATAGCTCACACATATTACTTGCCCTCTGCTAGTTTGGATTACATGTGAACTAGTTTGTGCCCGTGCTCGTGCACAGGTACTTAAAATTTTGAAAAATAATTTAAAAATGATTAGTCTAAAATTAGAAAAAAATAATTTGATAATCTAGAATAATTTATCTTTTGTTCAGTATATGAACAACAAAAACCATTCTTGTCATAATTTCCTAATTTGGTGGTAAGACTGTTATATTCAACCCCCTCCCCCAAAATATGCTGCTTAGATAAGAGCAGCAAGCCATGTATTTGGATCAATTTAGATTGAGGAATTAGTTCCAAATGGAAAAACAAAAATACATAATATATAGCAATGAGAAAATAATAAAGTATACATTTGAAAATCAAATTTAAGAATTGTCAAATAGATATCTTGATAGATATATAGAATATAGAATAAAAATATATTAAGACGGAGTAAGATTAAAGCAAAACAAAATGCAATAAATGCTACCCCAAAAGTAAAACTTTAAATATTTAAAATTTTAAAGCAAAACTAATTCTAAAAATTAACTTGCCTTTTTTGTTGATGAAATTACCCTTGTCTTTTTAAAATCTAAAACTATTTTTTTTCTCTTACATTCTTATTGTAAAACTTGGGAAAGTACAAAAGACACTTCTTAAAATTGGATGGTAACTGTAACTATATTTACCTCGCCTACACTATTTAATACTTCAAAATTTCAAAATTTGAGAACTTTAAACTTTAAGTGGCTCATATTTTTGACTGGATTGAATGAAATTATATGAGTTCCTATTTTCTCAAATCAACCCCCTGCATATTTTCATACTTATAATCTAAAAATTATTATTATTATTATTATTATTATTATTATTATTATTATTATTATTGCTATTATTATCATTTTGATTAGTATTGGTTGAGAGGTTAAAAGGGTCTATAAAATACTTAAAAATGACAAAACAATGCAAAATAACATTTTTTTTGAAGTTACAAATTGAGTTGTGATTACTTGTGTAATCTCAACAACCTAATTTTGGTGACCAATATTTTAGGTTTAAGTTATGTCTTCATTTTAGACATTTCAGCCCCATTATCATCTGACAAGCCGACTTCAAAGCAAGGCTTTCTTTAGCTATGAGGCCCATGAAGACTGAAACTTTCTTATGCTTATATAGTTGAAGTTTAATCGTAAATGATGTTATACTGGAAGTCCACACCTCTTAGGTTTTTACGTTGGCACCCTTGTATCAGTTACATTTTCCAGTCATTAGCCAAATCCATCTCAATCGGTAAAATGTTTATTTTTCAATTTGCATATATTAGCTTCGCTGGTGTCATAAAAATTGATACTGACTCTATCAACTTGTACTTGCACCTATCTCTACTCTTTGAAAGTCATAGCATCTTAATTATCTAAACAGGAATGAGAAAATTGATTAAAGAAGCTTACCCTAAAACTCATTGTTTCACATCTTATGAAGGAAATAGGGTGAGAGAAAATCCAATTTAGAAACTTACCGAAAACTCATAATAAACAAAAAGAGCAATAAACAAAAATAGATTAGACAATATTAAACAGAAGGAGATATATGGAGAATTTCAAGAGGCTATGTGAAAGACTTTGATAGAAATTTAGTTTGTCAAATTCTGATGCATACACTCACATATAGGCAGTAACAACAAATCAAGAAATGTGGAGCTTACTTTAGAGAAGAACAACTACTGAACAACTATTTCTACAATAGATCCCATTTTATGGCAAATCTGAGACCACCTATTGAAGCTAATAACAATGTACTCAAACCCAAAATAGAAAATTGAATATCAAGAATGGGGAAAAATAGTACACAACTAGCTTCCAACTTCAAGGCACATACAAGGAGCCTATAGGGAGTTAGAGTATTGACTTAGAATTACTTCAGTGTTGATAAATCTTCAGAGATGCCATACATAATCATATATTATGATTACACGCACTTCCTATACATGCAAAATAGGTGTGCCTCTAGTTCAATTCACTTTGTCATGCATCCCACTGTATTATGAAATAGTGATACATAAGGAAATGGTCTTAGACAATATCTATAATTATAAACTGTAAACCTTTATAGGCCTTCACAATTTTAAAACTTTGTGGTAAGATTAACAACAATTAGCTAATTGAGATTGTAATGAAAAAGTCCAAAGAAAACAACGCCAACAGAAGAAAGGGATGAAGAAATGTCTCTCAGCAAGAACATGACTAACTTATATAGAACTTCGATTGGTTGTGCATTGACAATTATCAGGAGGAGTTCATAGTAGACTCTTATTTTACAAGCTCACACTCATGTTAATATTTTCACTTGTTCAAAAATAAACCCAGCTACTACATTAGTAACACAATTCATGACAATTAGAACTGTTGATATATTATGATTAAGATTAGGAATTATTATAATTTATAAAAAGAAAGAAAGAAGCAAAGAAAAGAAAAGAACAGTACAAACATATAAATCCAAAAATATATTATTAAGAGAGAGAGCAACAGATAGAAAGCTGTTGAACTTATTTATATGGGTTTCCCACCAGACTCCTCAAGTGAATATGAAATCCCACAAGAACTGAGAGCCATGCTAGCTAAGATGATGGGCCTCCCAAGCAGATAATTGAAGCCTAGGCTTTGCCATGTAAATGTAATTGCAAATAAAGAGGGGTAAAATCAACACATGAAAATCAAGAGTAACCCATAAACAACTGAATAAAAAAAAAAAAAAGAGACAATTGCTCAGCAATGGTAGGATTGGTAGTCACCATGATTTATATACAGTCCTCTCCTTCTATCGAACTCTAACTCCCTTGGAAGTTTTCCTTACTATTGGATCAAAGCAGCAAAGACAACTGATCAGATGTAAAAACCCATATGGTTTCTAGAAGGAGAAGTATTAAACTTGAAAATTAAACCCCAACAACATTAATTCCAGAACGTCATACTCAAAACAAAATTAAGAAAAGCACTTTAGAGGGAGAGTGGGAGACTAATGCACTAAGCACAAATCATCAAATAGCCACCACTAAAGCCCAAAGCCCTAAATTGCTCCTTGGAGAGCCTTTTTTGCCACCGCTCAAAGCTCCAATTTTGGAGAGCAGTGAGAGAAGGTGGGTGGATGTCATCTTTACTTTGAGTTCTCACAACTCACTGTGAATAGGGAGTTAATTTTTAACTTAGTAGAGAGAGGGAGAGAGAGAGAGAGTGCATTTCCATACTGGGATGGGAGTTGTCAATCAAGATAAATCAGTGACAGAATTTTTGAGATAATTTCTATCACCTTGATACCCCATTATCTCCATCTTAGTTGCCCATTGTCTCCATATTTAATCGCTTGTTATCTGAAACTATCATGTATTTTAAATTTAAACTCTGTGTATTTGGCGGGGCTAAACAAAATAGCGGGATTGCATGACATCTCAGAATTGAAGGAGGGAATGCCTCCCAACCCTGTTTCATTTTTGCACTGACAATATAAAGATGTGATAAAGAAATGTGGAGGCTCCATTGCACGACAAATTGCAATTGTATCCTGATAATGCTGCATCAACATGGCCTTCCAGTGAAAGAAGATGGTAGAAGATATCTTCACCCTATTGATTCTACATTAACGTCATTTGCATTAATTGCATCCTTAATACCACTATTCAATTCTGTCTGCAGGCGGCCTTGATAGTTTTGGCACCATGTAAGCCTATATTGCTCAATGGAAGCCTATGCATCTATGTAGAATTGTTGGCCCAATTGACTCCTCTTCTTAATAACTACAAATAAACCTACTCGATCTTGGATACAAAACGCATAAAATTCCCTCATTGCAACCGTCTATCTTGAAGTACTGCAGTTAGTCATTCTTGGTACGTCTGCACTCTATC
Organism: Carnegiea gigantea; assembly: GCA_029747015.1. Classification (NCBI taxonomy): domain Eukaryota; kingdom Viridiplantae; phylum Streptophyta; class Magnoliopsida; order Caryophyllales; family Cactaceae; genus Carnegiea; species Carnegiea gigantea. The sequence goes on from JAKOGI010002500.1 coordinate 102,400, forward strand.
CATCAGTGTCGTACAAAAATAAAAGACGATAATGTAAAGGCATGTATGGTGGATGAATCTCATCTATCCTGTACAGTGTTCCATCCATTTTCTGAATAATGACATCCTGGGACCCAAGGTCCCCAGTTCCATCCCCAACCAATAGTCTAGCGGCCTCTTCCAACGGCCTCTTCTCCAGTGGGTCTAATATGTTGTCTGCCCTTTCTCGCTTGGATGATTTGAATTCGCAAATTAAAAACCTCGTAATGGTCAAGTAACACGTCGCGTGCTCTTCTAAATATAGCAACATACGGGTTAACTGAATCCAACATTTGTTGCAACCCTTGCACAATGTCAGGTCTAACGCCAGAATGACCAGATGTCCTAAGTGCACTCATTCGGTTTGACAGTTCATTGCTAGCGTCATAGATGTACAACTGCGCAAACTTTGAGAGTAATCCAAATCGTGGGAGAAATGATCCAATTTTATGGTGATTGCTACCATTTATCCGGAAAATATATGGGATTCTCCCATCATAAACACTGTTGTCAATCCTTTCCCCCATGAAAGTGAATGAGAACATAGAGTTGTAGATTCTAATATTGTCAAGGAAATATTAGTTTGACAATAATGATTCAAGAAATGGAGGTGATGGTGGAAGTAAGGGCAGACTAACCTGTCCACTTTGACAACACAAATTGAATGTCGGGTTTGTGATACTACTATTTCTAACTCTTTCTTCTATCCACATAATAGTTGTGCAATGTGGATATGTAGCCGTTCGCAGCCCAAAGTCCCATCTGTTTGAGAATGAATGTCTTGGATTGGGATGTATCCCTCCTGCAATAGGGTTAGCAGGGTAAGTGAGTATGTAACTTATGTTTGGTTGAATTATGTGAACCTAGGAAAGTTTTAGGGGATTACCCATTAAGGTGAATGAGATTGTCATATGTTCTGTGGACAGAGGTCTTATATAAGGAGCTCCGTTGACTTAAAGATTTTTATCGTGGCCAGCTCGTTGATATGATTCTGGGATTAAATTTTGTATATTTAAAAGGGAGTATTAATTATATGATAAATATTATTGCATAAGCAAAGGTGTGGTATTATGTAATACAGAGTCAACATTACCAAGATTGTCGATGTTACGTGTTGAGATGAGATTTAGTTGCTCAGGCTGGTTTTCAAGGTGCGTTGATTGCATTCGTTGCAAATGCATCAATGTTGACCTGACTTGGTGTGCATCCCTTGTGAGCAAGCGACAATGGTGTGCCACCACATCATTTCATTCAATATCTCGTCGCTTGAACAATAATAGTCGTCTAGTGTTCAACCTGGCATTTTTTTGTTACATTTGTCTTCATGTTGTTCTAAATGATGATGATGGATCCATTCTTTTTATAGAAAATCATGCAAACACTTAGGTAATGGAATTGCATGTTAGTGTACGAGTAGACTATCTGGAGAAGTTAAATTGTTCAATAAAAATAATGTAGACTATATATTCATGGTAATATGTGATGTTACTAATTTTTATAATTGAAGTGAGTTCAGTTTGGATTGATTAGTGTTTTACATTAAATTCAGAGTCGTCCATTTTTTAATTTTGGTTTATGGCGAAATTGACTTTTAGGGTGCGTTAAATGTTAAAATTTTATGTCATTTACTAATGCAATCTTGAATTCTTCTTGTTAGTGAGCAAAAATATATGTAATGGTTAATTGTCTGGTGAAGTTAGGTACAAACTAATTTGAAGGAAGTTTAGTTTAAGTTTTACATGTAACACAAATGAAATTTGTCTTTCAATGAAAATAATTTGGCTATTTAAAGTGGCCCATTAGGTGATGTCGGTCAGTTTGTGTTCATAATTATGTGGAGGTTAGTTTGAAGTAATGCGTATTTCAGGTTAAAAGTAGAGTATCCGAATTTGTTATGCTGGTGTAGTTGAATTTTGGGTTTTGATAGTTGGGTTTGTAGGGTAACATTTAACAACATAACTGAATTATTAGTTATTAAAATACTCATCTTTGTTAATTATTTTAAAA